>VYZM01011913.1:266345-307438 GCA_013398915.1 Dromas ardeola | reverse complement strand
ACACGTAATCACATGCCAAAAAAAGATTCATGTTGTTCCTGTAAGCTTTTTTTTAAGTATACCATGGAAAATAACTTTGATGAAATAATTTGCCCAGAGCACTACTTGTCTGGAAGATTTTTATAATCTAACTGCAGTTCTGTAAATAATTTGGTGATAGACAGGCCATCAGCATAATTTGGTGCTAGACCCATGCAACATTAAGGAAATGGCCAGCAGGCCAAAAATTAAATCTCAACTGGGTCCTAGTATGTACAATGCACATTAAAACCCAGTCCAAATCTATTCTTTTTTGGAATCTGCTTTTTCAGTTTAAAGGTAGACATTGACTATTGCCTTGGGAATTAACACGAAGAACTATCATGCTTCCTCTCAGTGAGGAAAAGATAACCCACATATGGTTAATCCTGTGTATCTCCATAAAGATGTACAGTATTTTTGCACGGTAACATCCCGAACTACTGCCACAGCACAATTATATAGCATAGCATTTTGTACTGCTGCTGAACTACCAGCAATTTTCACTAAAGTCTCTCAGTTCTTCTGTGTTGTTACCCTGTAAAATAGCAAAAGCTATTGCCCTGATTTTTAGTCAAGCCTTAACTGAGACTGCAAGATAAGAGGTACAAAATTGTAGGCATGGTACATTGCACCTTTAATCATCTACCTAGCTGAAATACTCAAGCAAGTAGTTAGACATCTAAATGTTCCAACTACAGGCTTAAAATAAATGAGTTTTGTAGTACATGACTGTGTCCACATTATTTGAAAACTGGCCTTCACATCGCCTCTCAATCTAATCTGTATCACTTCAGCCACAGGCAGATCAGAAACTCGAAGTCAGTAGCAGAGCCAAGACCAGGCCTAAGCTTTAGTATTTCAGCTGAAAAAAGGAGAGAACCAATGACTGCAGGACGCTTCCCATTCATGCTTCATGTCTGGGTGAGCATTTTTCTATCAGAAATGGCCACAATCAGCATTGCCTTCCTGCATCATCAGATTGTAAATTAAGATATGTTCTGGAAGCCTCCTATGATTTTTGCCAAATGAGAAGGAAATGGCAGGGAAAATAACATGCAAAACAAAGCAACAAAGCCATCCCTCTCAGCTCGACTGAAAAAAGGCCTCGAGAAGCAGACAAATTTATACTTCTTTTTCAACTGAAAAACAGAGAAGGAGGTGAAGTAGATGGGTTAAAAGCCAGCAAAAAGTAGTATAAAAAAAGCCCACCAGGTATTGTTGCAAGAACCTCTAGATAAGCATCTTAAATCAGGGTAAATTACACACCTCATGCTGGTGACTCGGTCATGGGAAATTATGAAGCTACGTGATGTCTCATTTGTTGTGCTGAAAACAAATGTAAATAAATTACTGAGAGAATCTCATTTACATTTAGAAATTCATCCCGATGCATGACATGACTGCTGATGTTTTTTTAAATGACACTTTGAGAAGAAGTGCCACTATTAAAAACAGATCATAGCCACCTTAGCAAGAGCCTGTGCATGTGTGCGTGCACGTGTGTGTGTGGATGTGCATGAGTGTGTAAAGGCAGATGTTCTAAAGAGATCTTTTGGATCATTGGGAAAAAGGCTTTCTTTTACTATTTCAGAACCAAAATGGTGGTGTCAGGAGACAAAACCGTCAATCTGTATTCCTCTGTGTATTTTTCCCCCGCCGGAGCGGGAAACAGAAAGACAGTGTTATGGATTGGCTGCTGCCAGTACAACAGAAAGCGCAAATACTAAAATCGTAGGAACAGAAAATAGTGTGGCATGTCTCTCCATCATCAAGTGTAATAAAACTTCCCCTTAAACACACACACAAAAAGCCTTTTGCTAAGCTTTTATCTCCCCCCTCCAAGTCTTACATTTTAAGCTGTCACTGAAACGATTGAGAAGGATATCCAGGAAGCCATAAGATGGAGAGCAAGTTGAACCGTGGTTACCTAAGCAGCATACATTCAGGCAAATATCCAAATGCTTTAGGAGCTGTCATTCTCCATCCCGCGTGGGAAGGCTGTGAAGAGACGGACTTGTTCGTATCATGATTGCTCTTATTATTACAGCAGTGAAAACACTGCATACTAATGGATGTGTTTTCAGAAAGATGACTGTTAGATGGCTTTTTAGACTCTCTGCCTGGCTGTCTGGGCTTCAGTAGCCGATACCTCCTATCCCTTTCTTTGCTTCCCAAACAGAACTCTAAAAAAAAGTTTGCAACATGAGGGTGAAATAAAACATATTTCCAAATGGGGACATGACAGTGTTCTACAACCCCACATACGGCAGCATATTTACATAAGCCTGCATAGGTCAGAGAGTTTATTTGTTAAGGGACAAATAAGCAGGCCATGAAATAATTATTTTTCATTGTGCCCTGCCAAACCTACCCAGCCAAAGGCTAAATTGAGCTGCTATTGTGATTATTTGAACTGTGGAGCCAAAAGTCTTCACTGCAAAGCATCCCAGCTGTCCTAAATTTTTTTCTGATGGCTAGTTTTCACGCTAGCTTGAAACTTGCCAAAAATGCTCCACAAAATAGGCAGGCGGAAGGCTGGCTTTATCCAGACCTACATCAATTACTGATTTAGAGCTGTTCTGAGAACTTGATTATTAACAAATCACTTCCCGAAATTGTTATGACAAGATTCACATATGCAAATGGCAAGCTGCTCATATGTACACAGCTAGCGAAAGAAATTAATACAAAGGTTCCCAGATTTATTTATGGTTATTTCCTATTGTGCTTTACAGCAAATTAGCCACTTAAAATATTAAAAGAAGGGGAACAGATCCAGCCGCAGCACCACAGCTATGACATATGGCGACATAGGAATACCCAGGCCATAACTGCTCAACGTGCTTCTGCCTTTGCCCACCTCCCTGTGGAAAAGGATCTACCGGTGCCTTCTGGCACCAGAGGAAGCAAAACCACCATGGTAGTTCCCAAGCTGGAAATTTGGTGAGCACACCACGGAGCAGGTAGGATTACCCCGAGAACAGCTCAGGTCACAGACTTGGGAGAATATTTCATACTTTAAACACGCTTGATGGTGGAGGAGGGGAAACAACAAATATATTTTATTTTAAACCTCGTGCTTCAAAGCTTAAATTAATCCCTAATAATGAAAGATTAGGATGAGAACATGTAGAGAGAAGATTATCCCGTGTCTGCCCATTGTGAGGCTCTTACAACTTTCCTTGAGGCGCCTGGGGTTAGGCATTGCTAGAGACAGAACAGGAGGCTAGAAGGACTGCAGGAGCGATTCACTTCTTACTTTCTACATTTCTGTCTAAATAACTAAGACACCAATGAAAGACAATGAGGCTAATTGTTTTGAAGGCAGCAGACTTATAAATAAATGAAATGCCCATCATTTGGTATCAGGCTGTACGTAGCGCAAGCCCTACGAGACAAGTGCACCTCGTTGCAGCTGCCCTCCTTCTCCTCCACACCTCCCACTATTTTTTATCCTGTTTGTAATTTCACTGTAATATCCTCAGGGCAGCAACCACTCCACATTTACACATGAATTAGAACAACACCTCGCACAATGGCATACCAGTCCTGATTGGACCTGGACTGCTCCTGGGAATGCTGCTGGGAATGCTACTATAAAAAGAGCTCATAAATGTATAGAGTACAGCACAGCAACACACACACACACACACATATACCTTTTTTCACAGTTAACATCACCGGAGTGTTAACTCTTTGTTTTCCCAATAAAACTGCAAATGATTTCATTTATTTCTAAGCTCCAAGATGTGTAGCCAAGATCCAGTGCAGCTTCACTAACATACTCTGTGAAGTCAGGCCTTTACTATAGATGCCTGTATTTACTATTTAATAAAATGACAGAAATGTTATGGAGTCTCATTATAGACATCAAGGCACAAGGTTGAATCTTGCTTAGGATTTGCGTGGAAGCTGATCCAATGACGAGCTGGGGACATTCAGGATGAGGAACCAAAGGAACCCACATCAGTGTCAGCCACATCAGCCCTGTGCACCCATTACAGACCTACTTAACCTGATTAGCCCAAATTCCCTTCTAACTTCCTTCCTTCCTTGGGACAGGCTTTTGACCTTTGACCTAATATTGTAATATATTCTGGAACTTGAAATTTTGCACGTAATAAACTAGTTATTTTCTGTTACTTCAGATATAAAAAACCTCCAATACATAATGTTAATGTTACTGATATTCAGTTATTTGATTTTTAACTGAAAATATAACAAATAAAAATATTTTAAAATCTTTATCAACATATTTCCATTTTTCCTAACAATTCCGACACATTGGTTACTTTGTAGGACTTTTTTTCCTGAAGGACTATGAATGGCCAGTCTGGTTCACAAAGAACAAAAGGAAGGGAGTAGGTGGAGATAAGGTGGAAAAATCAATAAATTACTTGAGTACAGGCATAAATTCAGGCACCTGAGCCCCCTTTAAGGTCAAGCTGCATGTTAGAGGCACTCATTCCAATATTTAATATCTAGAAAAATGGAAGAAATAGCCAAAATGTAAAATATATAAAAAATCTTAATTAGAATATAGAATGGCCACATTTCCAGGCCTGTATTCTGTTTGTATGGCATGAGAAGTTCACTTCAAAAATCTATCATACCAACTACAGCTCTTAGCAGTCATATTAATCTGTCTCTCTCTGAAAAAAAGTACAAATGACTTTTTATTGACTACCAGTTGATGGACCTCTTATTTATTAGACTAAAAACTCTACACAATCGAATTCTATGGAAAGTCCAAGATCATAATTTCTTTTTCTCTGGCTCCTGAAGGGGTTGGTAGCATCACAAGGCCTTTGTGTGCTTTTCCACAAAACCTTATACTCAGTGCAAGTTTTGCCCATGACATAAATATGGAGAGCTTCTGTCTCTCAGAAACGTGACACTCCTTGTTGGACATTCTCAATCTGAGCACTTCAGCTTCTCTATGAACTTCCCACAACTCATGACTTAACTCTCATTTCTTTTGCTTAATGCACGCACAGCTCTAACCAAAGCAAACTACCCAGTGTCACACTTCCATTCTGAAGGAAAGATCATTCAGGAATGATCTTCTTACTTCTACAAAGACAGTAAGAGACCATGGAATAGGCTACTGACAACCCTGCCCACACTCAGTCATCGTCAGATATGTGACAAAGTCCAATGAAATCCTATTAGGGAATAATACAAATGACAGAGCTTAAAGAATACAGTTAGCTCCTAATTAAACAGCCCATAAATCTGTTCAGAACTTGCAGAATTTATCATGAGAACAGGAATCTCAAGACCTTTCACAGAGTCTTATTTTAACAGACCTGTTGTCCACTGAACCAACAACTCTGTTGCGTACAGATGAGATGTTTCACCAACTTAAGTACTATTAAAAGATTATTATGCACTGAGCTTTCCTGAAATTGTATAACATTTGCATGGTATAACACATACTCTCACTCGTTCGCTGCAGTCTGATTCAAAGTGCTATAAATATGTTTGCCCTTTCTGCTAAGCCTGCCTAAGGGATTAGCAACCCCCCAAAAGTTCAGTTGAATATTAACTGCATTAACTTTGCAGACTGTAACATACTGTTACACTCAAACAGCCTACGGTGCAGTATGGATGACTTGCTTAATAAAAAATGTTTTCATGCAAAGCCCTATTGCTAGAAAAAAAGAATCTGCTCTGTCAAAGGGGGTGACCTCCTCCATTTAACTTCATAAAGCAAACAAATAAAAGGGAGATCTTCACAGGGATGTCCAGAGAAACGCTTAACATTTTGTCTGTCAAACCAGATGGACTTCCTTTGGCAACACAGCACCAGCTCCACTCTACGTTAGAAATTAAGTCAATTCACCATGAAAAAACCCTGTGAAATACAGTAGCAGTGTCATCTACTGTAGTAGTGTAAAGTTAAAAACTAGAAAAGAAGTATGACTGTTTGTTTACTTACTTTGTTAAGTAAGTAGTGCTTTGTGTGCCAACTCCCATAAAAACCACATGTGCCGAAAGACTTTCCAGTGCAAAGTTATATAGCAGTGAAGACAAATAAAAGGAACAGGAAATATTTAAAAGTTAGAAGAGGGAAAGTTGATACGAGTATAAAAGGGAGCTGACTTGATAGCTGATGCTAAAAGTCAAGGAAGAGCAGGTTCTTAAGCCTACTAAGTAAAAAGCTCCCCGGTAGAGGCAGAGTATAACTGGCAGTATCTGATCAAAAGATTAACAAAGAGGAGGAGGAAGAGGAAAACGAGAATGGCTGGGACAAGCTTCTGAGGTTACAAGGTCCAAAGTGGGACCAGCAGAGTTGCTTGAAGTATCCAATATATTGTTAAAATACTTCTAAAGATTAAAAAAAACCTCCTTCATTTATAATCGCAGTAATATAAAAATGTAGAACATGTCTTTTATCTGTTGAAAATAGAAATTGCATAATACATTTTCTTTGCTTTTATAAAAAAAAAATAGACGAAACAAACCTTCTCTATGTTGCTGTGGGAATATGCAACAACCCTCAGAAAGAGCATGATACCAAATGCCGCAATGAAACCTTTCTCATTTGGTCTTCAAGGATCCCGTATGTACTAATTTGTAAAAAATGCACTCTCCGATACAAAGAGTCTTGGGTCTAATCAGAAACCAAATCAAAACTTTAAGAATTAGAAACCACATTTCTCCATAATGCTATACACTTACTTGCTTCTGCCATTCACTCCATTCTGTTGTCTAGAAATAGAGACCAACAATAGCTGCTGGTAATTACGCAAGAACTCAAACTGCAGAGAGCCTCAGACCACAGCATTAAGCTGGAATTAAAGCTTTACAGGAAAAGAGAAACGTTTCACTCCCTACAATCACCTCCCTCCCTTACACACACACACACACACTGCACACCTGCTACCCATCGGCCAGATGGGACTGAATTCTCCTGAATCAGATCTTGGATTTTTAAGCTCAGCTTGAGTTCAATTGGATTTCAAGACATCAAAATATATTATCATTTCACATTTTAAAAATTACATCGGTGTCCAGGAACTCTTAGTTTCAGTGGTGTTTGCACAATTAGATATATATTAAAGTGGGATTATTGCCCCAAATGTACTAATACAAATAAATAAAATGCAGCTTTGCAACAACATTTAATTTAATTACATATGCTCACTTAATGCATGAAAAACAGAAAAAAGCTGATTTTATATCATCAGCATATTAAGCGAGATTGGGAATTTAGCTAAGCCGTGGTGACCAGTAGTGTCCATAAGGGCAATTTAACAGCCCAAACTCACTCAAACATTGTAGGAACTGGCCCTTAATGCACAGGTATCATAAAATATTAACACATGTTAAGAAAAAACTGGGAAGCATTACATTCCCAGAGAATTTGCTAAGCTTGCATAATGTAACATTTATCATCGATAAAGTTTCTTCAGTTAGGAGACCTCTAGCCTGCTTTTCACAAAGAGCTCTCTCTCTCTCTCTCTCGCTCTCTCTCTCGCTCTCAATCTCCACTCCAGCAGCACAGCTCCACCAAGTCCCTGTTTCCTGCACTTCAGTGGGCTGTTCGCAACTGGCAAAGCCACATTTTTAATTGGGACTGGCGTCTGAACCAGTCTTTCTCCACCTCTTCCATCCGTCCTGAAACCTCTTTGAGACTTGCAGGGGGTTAACAAGTTGTCGGCCAGCAGCAAGATGTTCTCCGCAGGGACTGCGGGCATCTGGAAGCTGCTGCCGGTGGTGTTCCGCCAGAGCCGCGTCTGGCAAGCGCTGAGGCGCAGAAATGCGAGTCCTGCTTGCTTGGCCAGCCTTGGACTGACCTTTAGTTGTAACGGGGAACAGGAGTTTTGTTAGTGAACACCGAGTTCTGGTCTACACATTTTTTAAATTGATTATTTTATTGATGTAAAGTGCCCAGGTGCCCTCATGACAGTCACTAATATAGATTTTGAAAATAAAATTAATTAAGGGCCAGTCTGGACCACCTTTACTGTCATCATGTAGTACCCTTTTCTACAAGTAACAATGCTATCAACCAGCGAGCACAAGTATAGTGTTTGTAGAGTATTTCATTACATCTCAAAACACTTGACTATGGAGGTCAAGATCACTGTCACCTATCTACGCGCGCGCACGCACACACACACACTCACTCCTCTCTCCTACCTTCCAAAGGGGAAACTGAAGCACAGAAAAGTTAACCGACAAAAGTCCGTGCTGGAGTGCCAGTGGCGCCGAATGCGGCTCTGTCCCTTCCAGACCGTGGCGAGAGCATGGCACGGCACGAGCGGGAGCAGCCTGGCACGCAGGCTAATCTGAATTACACTCATCCAGCCCTTGAAATGGTTCCTCATTAGCTGCGGGTTAATGGAGTCCCAATGAGTAGTGTTATTTTCATCCCCTGCCTACTGAACACAAAATTCATTTGCAAATATCCTGTAAAATACTGCAAAGCAAGCCAAAGAGATATGACAACATAAGAGGCATACTATTTATGGAATGCACTTACCGTCATTTAGAAAAGGAAGCTGACATGAGCAACAGCCTAAATTTAGCAACACATTTAGTTTTTATTCACTAGTCACAATGACAACATTTTAGAAGGCTACCGCACACCTTGTGCACCGAAAGGTTCCACTGAAATCAAGACAGACTTTGATCTGAAAGGAATTTGGGATCAGCTCCTTAATGAATACAACACTGAGTTAAATTAAGGCAATCACCATCTTGACTTTCTATTCCAAGTAGATATAAAATTACATTGATTGCAGGAAATGGTGGCATTCAAACAATATTGCAATGGCCAAAGCCTGAAAGCTAAATTCATTGTCGAGCTAAACTAGGCTTTCAGAGGGCACTATTTGATTTGAGGGAAAAAAGCATCTACAAACCACATATATTCAATTAATAGTTTAAAAGGCACAGAGTAAGAAAGGAAAAACACTGGTCAATATGCCACATGCCACTCAAACAAACAAGAGTCTCTGCATGTAGATATAGATACTGTATATATATAGACACACACACACACACACACACACACACACGGGTGAATGCACGCATGTGGTTTTGGTGTTTTTTTTTTTAAGGCAGGCTGTGCTACAAAGCCCAAATTTGAGATCCAGAAAGATGCAACGTATTTCAGAACAGCCTCAGAATGCTCTTGTATCCATGCTATCTTTAATTCAAAAGTAATTTCAATTCAACAGCATGCAAAGTTAAACCTAGTTCTCTTGAAAACTCAGAAAAAGAATTAATTCAAACCCTTACCTTTGGCACCTTAAAGACTTTTGGCCATGACTTACCTGTATAAATAGAAAGAACTAATTTACTACAGAAATGCCCATGGGCAAACATGTTCTGGCTAATGAAGTGTTCAGCTTTTGCATGATTAACCAGCTGGTGGGGGTGGTGTAAAAATCACAGGGCATAAAATAATAAGAAAAATTGATTAGCAACTCTCTTTTAAAGCACTCTGTGAGAAATTTCCTTATTTTTGTTCAGCAGTTTGGAAAGTGACTGTACAGAAAAATAAACTCCAATGACTTACCAAGGAGCCAGGCAGAGACTGCACCAGGCACTCACTCCTCCAAGACCTGCATCGCAGAGAGGTTCAAGTGAAAAGCAAGATACCAACCAGCGCCATGGCTGGATTACTTATACAACAGGTCCTGCCACTAGTCATAAAGGTAATTTTCTACTATATTGCGAAAGACATTATATAAAGTTAAAAACTATGACTACGCTTTGAGTCAGTTCGTTTTCTTCCCCAGTGCTCGACTCTTGAGTACCTTAGCTGGCTACAGCTACTCCTGTGAGCCAGTTTAAGAACTGCCTCCATATGAGCCCAGGGATTGATATGCTACTCAGAAATAATGCACATATTTAGGTGATGCTACATTTTGCACTCACTAGGGACAAAAATCCCCTTGCCCTTCCTATCCTGTACAAGGGGTTTCTTACAAGCTCACGTGCTCTGCCCTCAAAATAGGGCCTAATTAGTGTACAAATACTTGGCAGACATGTCACGAAAATAAATTTATCATTAACTGTCCCCTAAACCAAGGCAGGGTATTTTGAAGCAGTTTCATTTCATATATATTTGCTCTAGGTCCCTTCAGTTGGGGTACAACTGGCATTTAACACTTTCTTTAAGAAAAAAAAACTGCATGTTTTTATGGTACAGGATTACTCCAGAAATATCGAACAGCTGCTTATATAAAGCATATGCACCAGTAACAAGAAGCTGCAAAAATTTAAGCTACAGATAATTTGCAATAGGCCACAGTAATAGTCACAGTCCTCTTTACCTTCATTACTTCTGTGGAAAATGCATCTTTTACACCTACTGATGGACTTTTAAAAACTGGTTTATAGCTATGTACTATGGGAGAAGCGGGTAAAGGATCTGCATCACAGGGATTTGCAACATGTTCCAGCTCTCTGGACGCAGCTGTAACTTTGATGCTGGGACTTCATGGATTTGGGAACCTACATACACTGCCTTTGGCAATATACAAGCAGTCACCTTACATCCATGTTTCATTTCTAAATGCAACCAGATATTGCCTCCCAGGGCGTCCCCTCTCATGGTATATGATGGTATATAATATACCTTCATATGCCCAGCTACCTGGATATGAATTCAATTCTTAAATCACGCTGGTATACCGCGCATACTGTGGCTGAAACTATTCAATCATACCATGGGATCCTTTGCGAGGAGTAACAATTTTACCTGAAGTGAGAATTATTGTGAAAAGAACCAAAGCAGAACTCTGAAGCCCCTTCTCCTTTCCACGACTCCTCCATTTATCTTAATTACCACTTTCTGAGGAAGACAATATCCCTTTAAATGCACCAAAAGAGAGATTTTTTTCCATGCTGTTTCCCTATAGGAGCCAGGCAGATTACCCTGAGAATGGATCGCTTCATACATACACCATACACTTCACTTCACCCATAGATTCAAACCAAAGAACCGGTCAGGCTTGTGCAGGTTAGATAACTCTACAAATACTTCACAGTGGTCTTCCTTTCTTATCATGTACATCTGAGAAAGCTTGTCACTAACTTCACAGTCAGACAGGAGTTCTGACAGCAAAGAGGTTTTTGCATGTTTTTGAGGTGTTGCCAGACAGGTGGATCTTTCTACACTTGCATAGTTCTTGCTTTTGAGCCTCCTCTAACCTTTTGGAAACATTTCTACAGATTAGCACTTAGGAAAGTGGGCAAAGAGCTGACATAAGCAAACAAAAATAGAGGAAAACTGAAAACACTGGCACGAAGCGACATTTCCCTCAGTACATCAGTTGGGAAAGTGTTATCTCCAGATAGAATTCACAATAAAATGAAGTTTGTAGTTAAGCGAGACGTGGCATTAAATTCCATTTTAGTCTAATTTCTATGGTCATATTTGAATCATGAGCAATTTCTAAAATGTCAGGTATTTCTAACTCTGATCAACTGGGGCCCTGGCAACACTGGAGCTTGTAAACTGTGTTTGAAGTTATTTTCAAAGGTGGCAACTGCCTAATGCAGTTACAACGTAATTTATTAATTGCAGTCGTACTTGCTAAGAAATTCTGCTGTGGACTATTTAAGTAACATCATAATTTTGGCTAGCCTACTTGTTTAAAAAGTAAATTTTAAAAAAAAAATAATAATTCCTGTTTGCCACAGAAAGTGAATGCTTGTTAAAATCATATTGCCTTAAAGGAATTCAGAAATACAGCTATGAGGCACAGCTGTTTTAGAGATGGAAAAAACTAATTCCTCAGACCTTTATGATGTACTCCAAAACCTTAATTTAATTATCTGTTTGTTTCCTTATAAGCAATTGCTTTGGAAGCACCCCTCAGTGAGTATATGCTGTGTGCTCTGCAGTGGGGTCAAGCACAAGATACAGGCTGCAGACTACAGGTTTAACTTCAAAGAACACGCATACACAAAGGTATTTAGGTGCCAAATTCCACTTATATCAACTCTCAGTGAAACTGATAGAGAGTGAGCACCTCTGAGGACACGATCTTTGACATTAACACAGATTCCTCAACTGGATCCCGGTCTGTGCTTTTTTGGAAAATAAAACAGCAGAAAATAAAAACCATTTTGCTCCATGGCCTCCTTATCTTCTCCTATATTGGAGTTTCTTAAAGCTTGACCATGTTTCCCAGTAGAGGACACAACAGCCAAACAGGCTGGTCTAATTAACTGGAGTTTTTCATACTAATTAGTAACAACAAGAGCATAAAGCAATCAATAGGACACCTTATGCCACTACTGCTTAAGTCTGCTTTGACTACCTCTGGTTCAGCCGTACCCTTGAAGCGTATTTGGAGGGTTCTTCCTGGCACCCTCCCATGCAGCATCAAATTCTGGTGAAGATGATCTTTCCTATTATACCAAAAATTGATAAGCAACATTAACCCATGTGATGCACCCAAAAATCAGGTGTAAAGAGCATAACAAGGAGCCAAAAGATTTTTTTTTTTTAATGAAGTATTTTGATTACCTCTAACATGATTATATACTTGACCAATGAGTAACATAGCATGACATTCACCCTATTGCAAACCAGCTGCATACAGACTTGTGTAACACACGCGTCCCACTCAAGCTCGAGGGGAACCATGCTCTGTTGCTTCGCTGTATGTTCAGCAACTTACTTTTAACTTTGTATGAAAAAACAACTCAAGGATTTATTCCAAGGCCATTTTAAACTCTTTCTGAATAACTTCTGAAGGGCAGCTGGCAAGAAAGTAGTATGTTTAAAGAAGAGATAAATACAGAAAACCTGTAAACCATCTTCTCCAATATAGAGACCAAACTGCTAAAATTAGTTCCTGGAATTTCTCCTTTGGGTGCCAGTCCGAGTCTTGTTCCAAGTGACCACTAACCAACAATCCTGACTTTGAAATATTCCACAACCAGTCAGTAAGACCTATTTGCTGATTAGGTGCATGCAACCCCTTCTCAAAACATCACATAGTTGTAACCTTATTTTAAAAATGCACTTTTGTTCCAGTGTCCTGAAACTAACTGTACAAATACAAAGAACTCAGATGCCCTCTCAGTCCCCACTGGAAGTGACAAGTGAGTCCTTCTAAAATTGCAGACACACGCTGCCAAGTGCAGGTGTTTGTAAACAAGTTTGGAAATGTTTCTAATTATAAATCATAGGAGTTAAAATTAGAAGTCCAATCCGCTAGCTTTAAAAAAAGAACTTCCAAAAGGGTTCATCTAAATGAGAGCAACCAGTGACATCTAATTTAGTTGCAAGAGTAAAACTTCTGTGCAGAGCAGCATACCGCTCTTCAAACTTTCCACTATGAGTAACAATACATTAAAAAAAAAAATTATAAGAATTTTAATTTGCTGTCATACTATGATACTGTATATTTGAATGTGCAATCTAAAAATATCCTATTCACAGGTCTCCTGCGTTTCATATAATTAAAAAGAAGAAAAAAAAATGTTCCTAAAGCTTCTGAATCTGTCTTGGCTGCCAACATCAAAGTTCAGCTTTTATGGGGAACTTCCCACGCTGACCTTCTGACAACTCAAACCAAATTCTGCTTGCAGGAGCCTTACTCTTCTGGATGAAGTTCTCCCTGATAACCTCACCTACTGCAAAGCTTGGCTTACCCTGCCCTGGCACAAACTGCCAAGGGATGAAACTGGGGAGGGCAAAAGTCATCCCAGAGATCTGACTGGTGCAGATCTCGGGATGCTGTCACTGAACTGGTTGAGTCTCAGTCTTGCCTTCACCACTCTGGTATGGAGGTCAGAAATGTAGCTTAAAGAAGTCACATATTTTGATTGACACCTCAGACGGAGGTCTGAGGGAGGCTAATCCTGCAGTCCTTGTACACCGCAAACTGCATTTATAATGCACTATGATGAGATAGCGCAGGCAAAACAGTGGACTTTACCTCTGCAAAGGCTTTGGGGGAAAGCAGAGTTTTTACCAGACTCAAGGGGACATGGCTCTCTTTTTAGAGGAAAACAGGTTAATACTGGAATCTCTTGATCTTCACTTTATTTCTTAAGGGAAATATAAGAGCACATTTGAGCATGTCAGAATAGCTTTGGCTGATTACAAGTGAGCAAACATGAAATAATTTCAGAGAGACTTGACTACAGCCTCGCTTCAAGCAAGGGGTGGTCTCTTGCTGCACTATCGTGAAAAAGCTGGAACGGGAAACAGGTTAAAGAGTGAGGGCCTGCTCCAGGAACGGGATGGGACCAGCCCTGCTCATCAGACATCCCCCTGTGAGGGGGCAGGGGACTGACAGCTCTTCAGCCCCTGCACAACCAGCCGCCGCCTCCTCCTCTACCAGGATGTTATATGGCAGACGAAAAACCCACTCTCAAAAACCAGGACAGTAAGCAAATTGCTCTTGTCCCATCACACTGAGGGAGCTAGTTCACATAATAACCACTATCCATCCCTTCCTTTTTCTTCCTTTCCTTTTCTTTTTGGCATTCTCTGTGTAAAAATAATAGCAGTTTCCATATTTTTTCTGGACAGCATTTTGGAACTCACTGCCTTCAACAAACTCGACTATACCAGTTTAGTGCCCATCTTGTAGCTAGCAAGCGCCGTGCTGCATCAGGGTGAGGATACAAACATGCTTTCAAACTGGGAGCCTTGCAACTGGGGCTTCCTTTGCTGCAAGCCATGGAAATAACCTGGAATTGCTTATCACTTCAACCAACCTCCTTTTTTTTTTGGTGTTACTGACATGAGTAAGGGCTGGAGAAGATCAGTTCTCCACTTTGGTGAAAGGACCACAGTAAGTGGAAGCAGAGTGAAGGCTCATCTCACCTGCTTCTGACAGCAGCTGGTGGTTGCTCCCCCTCTTTTCCTTGGCTTGGGTACCTGGTCCTCCCCTTTCCTGGCCGGTGCAGTGAGAGCTCCCCCTCCCGTTCCAGCCTAACCAATGTTAGACCTTGTCCTACTGGAAGCGTGGCCAGGGTGAAGAGAGCAGGTTCAAAGGCAGTCTCGGTGAGCTAGTTTTCCTGCTAGAAACTAGCACCAAAATTAATTCCCTGAGGGGGAAATAGTATAACCTTCCAATTAAAACCTATGTGAATATATTTCTTTATTAAACATATATATATGTGCACATGCACAGGTTCGTTTACATACTCTGACACATATATACTATATATTTTGCGTATATACATATATATGTGCACACACACACATATAGCTCTGCAAATCTTTAATGCCACTAATCTCATCACTATTCTAATTCCAAGTATAAGAATCATTAGCTTCTACAAGCCCATCTAACTTCTGAAGCATCTAAGCTTCTGCATGTATCTGTACTGTGTTCAGCTGGAACAGCTCATTTTATCCTAAATGAATACATTAGAGCTGTGTTTGCAAATTTAAAACAAAACAAAATGAAACAAAACAGGCTTTTCACTGGGTATGTTAATATTTTAACTAACAATATGTATGTATTTAGGAGATTCAGCACCAAAGTCTACATCAGATAGGGCAATTAACCCATTACAGTTTTTCTAAGATATTAGATAAAACAAAATACATTTAGGAAATGCTTAATCAGACTTAAGTTAAGCATTTGAGTGCTAAAATAATCTCAGATAGCAATTTATTTCTAATATTTTCTGCATGCTCAAAATGAAAGGATGAAGAGCAGCACAATTGCATATATCTTCTACCAAAAATAGCTGAAAAATACTATAGAAGAGTGCCTGCTGGGTTGGTTATAAAAGTAAAGTATAATCCATTAACTGCTAATTAGAAGCATCAGAAGCAGGCTTTGCTGCAATAAGAGCTGGCCCCTAAGTAGATGTTTCTGTAACCATTTAAAGGCACAGCGTTTCTCCAGTTGCTGAGAATGGAGCTTGGATGGTTTCAGCATAAAGGCCATGTGAAAAGAGACTATGGCACTTGGCCATGTTACCCAGCTGTTTTCTAAATATGATGACAGGTGCCATTTTTTCCATTTGATCGTGGAACGTAATACATCTTCAAACAAATTTTCCCCAACTAGTCTGGTACAGTTACATTTCAGGGATTCAAATATAAGAATGTTTTTTTTCTCTGATAGACACATTGCCGAGTCTTTGGCAGATATTTAATTATCTGCCTTTTCTCAAAGCTGATTTTTGTTATGTATATTATTTTGCTTTTTACTGCTATTGGAGGAGGAAAAGAAAAGCACTTGGGCAAAGTATTTAATTCTGAAGGAATTTAAAAAAACAAAAAGAAAGGGAAAAAGCTACTATTTATAATTAGACTTAAGAAATTAGCCTTGCAATAAGGAAGGATTCTCTTCCTCTCTGCCCACTACTTCCCTAAAGGATGAGAAGTACTCCCATAATTTCTCCTATTCTTTATCTGACTAACTACCTGGTCAAACCAAGCTCCTTTCCAACTACTGAAGGCCAAAAAGGCCTTTTGATCCAGTTGCCTATCAAAAGGCTTTAAGGGGTCAGGACAAAAAAAGGTGAAGCCAAAAAAAATGCCAGTACCATAGCTCCCTGCAGAAGAAGCCAAGACCCAGAAAGCAGCAATTATGGACATGAGCAACAAAGAGATGATGATGCCTTGAAATGGATGACAGGCTCCAAACCCCATCCATGCTGGATGCGGAGCCAAAGGGAGCTTGGCTTCCTCCAGGGCTTGAGTGGCCTCGACCAGTGGGTGATGACAGGATACAAGTCAGGCGGCATAACTTGAAGGATCAGGAAAAAAACAAGCAGATAACTAACTTCCCCTGTTAAGAAAAGGAACATAGCTAACATGAGGGGAAATAGCTCAGGTCAACATTTTGGGCTTTTCATCTACAGGCATCAACCAGCGAGTAAACAAAGGAAGAAAGTTTGTGTGGGGCAGGAAATGAGGGCATTTAGTTTTTTTCCTCTCTGCCCTATTTGCATCTACAAACACCGAAAAAACCTGTTTCTTTTAAAATGGTGAAACAGGGTCATCCATTAAGAAAAACTGAGATGGTAAAGAATCATTTTCTGAAGTTAAACACCTAAGAAACACTAAACCTATGGCTACAGTAGAAATAATAAAATGCAATTTAGCTTAAACCAGCCTCTTAAATATTTGTTAACCCTGGCAGCAGCTTTTACAAGGCAGATGAGTATATCTGTTTTCATTCTGTATGTAAGAAAACAACCATAAAATGCCCCAAAGCCATGGAGGGAGTCGGTGTCAAAGACATGATTAGTAGTTCAGAAGTTATCTGATTCGGGTCACATGGTGTTCCAAAAACCATACCTAAATATAGCATGCAAGAGATCCACACAAAGAGCAATCCCATCATGGGAGCACACTAAACTCTCCACAAAATTAATTAGGGTTATTTTGAGGCAACCAAAGGAAAGCAAGGAGGGAAAAATCAGCCCTTGCCCTGACCAGTTCTGCAAGAGCAGATGTTGCTGGTGCAGAGAAGCTCCAGCTTGCAGCCCAGGCACGTAGGGAGATGCTTAGGTTCCTGGGGGAAACCCCACATGGCACTAACGTGGAAGGTGGGCGGAGGGCACGGTATGGCTGTATTAAGGAATATAGGTCCTTGGAGAAGAGGATGATCCTGCCAGTAAAGGGCCTGGCAGGTAACGTAGGCGTAAATACCCAGGCAGGAAGCCAATACTTGGGCTGCTTCTTGTAGCTGTTAACGGCATCCCTCTAACAGAGAAAATAAACACCTTTTTGGAAAAGAAAGGTCCATGTAAATGATACCCTTGGTGCAGACCAAGCCTCTGGGAAAAGCTAATGCTTCCCAAGGCAGAATGGAAAGGAAATTCCCTGCTGGAAGTTGTTACCTCTGAAATCCTCCATTAGGACTGCCCCTTAACAAGGAGGTGGATTTTCTCATGAAATGCAACCTATACAGTTAATTCTAACAGTCTTCCGTACATTTAGGCATCAGGAGCAATCTTGTGTAAAAGCATACAAAAGATCCTCAAAAGGCAGCAGGAACAGGAGAAAGGGAGGAGTGTTCCTTGGGCCTCTCACATTTCTCTGTAAAGTGGGAATGCTGTTTCTTACATTTCCTGAACATCGAATTGCCATTCAGCTTCTGACCACCACTAGTTTACAAGCTGATTTCAGCAAGCTGCCCCAGTTCACAATTTCCCTATAAAACCTTTTAAAAAAAAATCAAAAAGTCTGTTCATGAATGCCATGGTGAAGGTTTTAGGATGACCACAATGACTGATCACCTTTGCGCCTATGTACGGGGGAAACCCCGTCCTTCACTCAAGCATTAGAACAAGCAGGGCCAACATTGATGTTACGTTGAAGGCCAAGGCAAAGCTGAAGCAGGGGCTGTGGAGAGCAGGGGAGAGGAGGACAAAGCTGAGGAGACCCGGCGTTGTGAGGAGTGCTGCTGTCAGCGCGTAGAGAGCAGGCTCTCAAGCCCAAACCGTGCGGCAGGTGCTCCAGAAGGCAGGTAGCGAACAGTCTGAGCGCGTGTGGGACACAAACTGCAAATTTCGGCTTGAATGCTTCGGGCCACTAGCAGGTGCTTCAGGCAGTCATCCAAATCAAAGTAAGAAAGTGGAAAGAGCCAAATGCTGGTTAAAGAGATTTGCAAACGTGAAAATCCCAGCGCGGGCAGATAAAAGGTTTCCCTGGGTGTGAGAGGAGGCTAGTAAGAAAAAAAAGAAACAAACAAAAAGCATACGCAATTTTTGTAAAAAAGGCTGTGTTGGGGATTTTACTGTCCTGTACTTAAGCCCCGAGATGCAAATGTTGGCTGGGATGCTGAGATCAGCAGTTATATGGCCTCAGGTGGTTAGAGACAAGACAGAAAAGAGCAGGCATTTGGGGAAAATAGAGGGCCCATTTGATAACGCTTCACTTGAGCGTAAGAGGGTTTCCCCTGTGGGTATTGTCCCAAAGAAAGCTCCAGGCAAGTTTAGACTGGTTCATTACTTGTCACATCCAGAAGGTGAGTCGGTTAATGATTACACTGACTCCCTTTTGACTTCAGTTTCACGTGTTTTCAATCCAAGAACTGTGCTCTTATCAGCTCACATACCACTCACAACAAACAGAAATATGGAGGGAATCTGCTTTTCAGTTGCTCACAGTACTTCTATAGTTATTTTATTTATCAGGATTTCACTGGCGGTTTGCGAGCCATATTTTTGTTAGCTAATACACAGCACTTACAACCTGTGTTGTGGGAGGTGTCACTTTTCTATATAAAAGTATAGGTCAGAGACCTGGCACTTGCTTTATTAGGAATAGTCTCCAAAGGCCCCAATATTGGGGTCCTTATAAAAGATGAATATCTCCTTCCTCAAGGGTTAATTCCCTGGGGTCTCCTCAACCTGGAACAACACTACTTGGTTTAAGTTACTTTACACAAACATAACAAATAGGACTGGCTACTACAAACAGTTGTTGGTGCAGGCTAACTGTATCGGCCAATGATAGTATATTTAAATCAGATGGTCACTTGAACATTATTGGTAAAGTTCTCCTCGCTGAGGGTTGCATCCTTTGCCAGAGGCTAGCAGGCTTGACAGAAGGAGAGAAACAAATTCCTTTCATCAGAGTAACGTGAGTCAATATGTGGAAAGATACTTCCATCTGCTCTGTGTTTCTGGTGACATGACATTACCGTATAATTTGGTATACATTTCTAACAGAATAGATAAAACAAGATGGCTCGGCAAGTATCATTTACATCCCACATCTATGGGAAGTTCTCTCAAACCATTTTCAACGTACGGCGCTATATGAGCAGCTAAGACTCGCAATGGGAATGCTGGAGGGAAAAACACGTTGCTGTGTATTTCAGAGAGTTATGGCGCAGACAGACATCTATGGTGCACTTCTAAAAAGAAACACATTATATTTCTCAAAGTGCTCTCTGAAGAGGCACATTTGGTCAGCTACAGAAATCACCAAAGGAACCTGCTGTGTCCAGCAACTCGCAGACACACATAACTTACTGGAGGTAACTCACCAGTAGAGTGGCCTGTGCTGCTTCCGCAATAATTTTGTGTCCCTGTATGTTATCCTGGGACTTTCATGGTCTGTGGGCAGCAAATCGGCTGAGCCAAAAGGGAAGGTTCCACCTGACTAGGCCAGTAGGAGCTATATTAAGCTTGTCTCAGCTGGAGGTCATTCTGCATATTTTGAAGGCTGCCTTCTTGCTAGTTGGTCAAGCAATCGGTGTCCAGAAATTAAGAACCTAATTCTTATAACACTCATAATACAGAGAACGCTTCTGAAGTCCAGACCCTACATACGTAAATGTTTTGATTTCTAAAATGTTTGACTAAACCCATTTCTTTCAGGGCCAAGCAGGCTCTTGGGTTTGTTAAGCAGTTGCTTCATGTCTCATTCCTAGTAGGCTGCTGGTATCCTTGCAGCCAAGAATTCATTTTCACAATTCCAAAACATTTTTTGATGCTTCCTGACCAAATGGCTTTGCAGTGGAAAACAGTTTCTGCCACCATCTGTTGTTACAAAGTTCAGAAGTGCTAGCATTTTCCTTCAAGAGGGAAGAAGTTGGGGAGGACGCATGGCCAATCCCAATGGAACAGATATTCTTTTCCTTACTGTCACTTTATAGGGAAGGCTTGGCCTATTTCTCAGCAGCTGTGAAATTGTCACCAGCAGGATTCTTTACAAAGCTTGGTGGCATATGGAATATATTGCTCACTTCTTAGTACTGTAAAAACAACCTTGCTGCATAACTGAGCTAGGCAAAGAAAGCAGGTGCTTGATAAAAAAATCCATCATGCATCAGGCCTCTATAGACTTCGTAGAAACTCTAGACAAGGATATTTTGGAGACAAGTACATTTTCAAATTAACTAAATAATATTTTGGAGAAGCTCCTAGGCTTCAGAGGTGGGACAATCTCTTAAAAATGAGCAGGTGAAATCACCGTATCACAGGAAAACAGCAGATTCTGCCATTCACAAAGGCAACACTCACATTCCATGCTGAAGGGAAGTGTCATAACCCCTCTGCGAGACACTAAAACTGCAAGGGTCCAGTCTCCATTTCTGATGCAATAGGAGACTATTTATTTAACATCAGTTTTAGGTCATCTCTTTCTGTCACAGCCTGGCCTTATTTTTACAGCTGTGGACTAGCCAAGAAGTAAATTAAACAAAATAATAATAATAAAAAAACTCCAAGGCATTCTTGGTGACCATACACACTGAATTACAAATACAGGGCTAGAACGGCAGGAGTTCAAGTTCTCGCTACAGAGGACACCCAAAGAGCAACAAGAGAGAAACAAGCTTGTTGAATTTGCTTGACTCTCAAGCACAAAGTATGACAGCATTTTCATACACTGCCAGAAAAAAACTAATAGAAAGTGTCAGAAAAGGGATTATGATGACATGTAGTTAATGTCCCCGCTGCTATATATTCCACGGTGAATGTCCCACTCAGTTATACACACGTATACAAGCACATGCATATTCACTGTCATCTATGTTCTGCTGTATCTAGGAGAACAGCCACAGCAGGTGAAACCAAAGGGACGCTTAGGCTTACTGGCTTGTCTGGGACAGTGGCAAACAGCAGAAGCTTAGTGAAGGTCATGGGGCAGGCATATAGTAACAATTCCCCAGACTACTCTTCCCAACATCCATAGAATCATAGAATCATAGGGTTGGAAGGGACCTCTGGAGATCATCTAGTCCAACCCCCATCTATTTGTGGCTCAGGCTTCCTTTAACACAATACATGCAATTTTTCCATACTAGCAATCCACTTTTAGAAATATTCATTAGCAGTTACAGACATTGTTTCAGAGCAAGGGTCTCCACCTACACGGCATGCTTCTTGTACTAAGAGAGCTACTTCATACCGATATAGAGAAATCAAGCCTGCTGCCCTAATCCCAGAGGAGAAGGCAAAACAAGTGTTCGGGCAGCACGCGCTGCTTGAACTGCTATACAGTTCTTCTGCGCATAGTCCAGCAGAGAAGAGGGGCCTGCTTCAGCCATTACATTGCACAGCAGGAAAGATCCTTCTGCGATGGTGGCGGTTTGAAAGTCTTGCCCTAGAGATTATGTTTTTAAATGGCACACATTCTAATAAAGCCATAAACACAGACCTGTCCTGGGGGGGGCTCTGCAATTGCCCATAAGTCTCCTGTCACTGTTTAGAGAGGGCAGAGTGGCCCTTTAGCAGAACGGGAGAGGGAGCACATTGCAGGACACCGAAGAAGTACCAGCTACGTGGACAATTGTGGGACAGTGGCTACTTGTCAGCTCCCCACAGTAATGCACGGAGAGGGTCAGTGCTCTTCCAGAGGCATACAAAAAAATAGTTGTTGTTCAGGGTTTGATAAGTTTGCTATTTATGCAGCTCCTTATGGCACAAATAGCTGCAGTATCCTTTACCACCCAATAACATGTGATTAAGCCAGAAAAAAGAGGCCAAAGGAAAGAGCCAGCGTACAAGAACAAAAGGCTCTCCTAGCAGTTTCACACTCTATTCACATAACACACAAACCAGAACATAATACAGACTCAAGCCTACTGTATAACTAAGCAGACTTAAAAAACACTTAGCTCTTTTATAATGGTTTTCATCCAGAAATCTCAAAATATTTTACAAAGGTGTGCAGGCTGGGGAAGTGCCAGAATGCAGCCCACCGCTCTTGACTCCCAGGTCTTTGCTCTTTCCATTAGCTACTCTAGCTACTACTACATGCATAAGTAAAACTTCATGTAAGATGCAATCCTCCTTTCAGTTACAGTAGGAAAGCAGACAATAATCAAACAATAAACGCCTCTTCTCAAAACTTCTATTCTCTTCCATACATAAAGGAAAAAATAGGCTTACCAATCATCAAGACAAAATAAAAATTATTATGATAGGGAAAAAAAAGAGAAAACGATGAAGAGTTTGCTAGAAATAGGGAAAAGTTTTCCTCCAAAAGAGACAAGCTTGCAGAAATTATCGCAGCAGCAGGGTTTCATAACAAAGTTCAAATGGCCAACATGAAACAAATAAAAATTTGGAAAGCTCAAAGTTTTACTTTCAGCGTGATGTGTCAAAATCAGTATGGAGAGCAAAGTGAGTCAATAAAACATACCGGTGTTCACCTGTATTCTCGAATCAGAAAACTATTCTGTCAACAAACAAGTTTTGATCCTTGCTACAAAAGTGGGAATCCACCTCAAAAGACAGCAGCTAATTCAGCTAAATTCCAGATTTACACCTATGAAGCCACATTTCTGATTTTTTAGTCTTTGTTGAACAAATTATATCTAGCCTGTTGGCTTCTGGACAAGGGAGGTACCTAATATAAACTGTGTATGAAAAAGAACGCAGGTCAAAGCATTTTTTTTTTAAGGTTTGCAATGAAAATAGTATTGTTCAGAACAAAAAGGAAAATATCTACTAAAATTTTATCTCCATTCTCTCCAGTTAGAACTGCTGGCTAGTGAGTGAGTTTGTATAAACGCAGCTCAAAGGAGACATAAATAGCATGTTTTTAAGCTAATGATTTTCACCACAGGCCATCTAAAACACAAGTTAAGAGTGGCCCTAAAGCAGATCCCCTCTGTGTTCACCTAAGTCCGTTTATTTTTGTTTTGCTCCATTTTAATGTATGTATACATCCTGCATTTTCAGCTTGTCTTTTCAGCCCACTCCCATCCTCCGCACTCCCAATCTGTCAGCCAGACTCCAGGGATGGGAATTAAAAATGACCACGTTTAAAATCTGTGCCTCTCTGCGTAACAGACTTTACAGAAGCAGAAAGACTAAAAAGCTGAAAAGTTCCCCACGGTCTTTGCCTATTAAAGTCCACAGCTTGCCAACAGCAGGCCATGTTTTAGTGTCAAAGAACAGGGCGCCAGCTTGCATTTCTGTGCGGTGGGAAGTGCTGGGGCAATCCTGCCTCTTTACATTTCAGATCACACTGTTCGTGGAGAAAGTCAACAACACTGGAATGCTCAAAAACACCCTGTAGTATTACACGGAGGACACAAGATGCTTGCTGAGAAATAGTGCTGACACCAGAATACAGTCGATTCAGCTTAAGCAATAAAAAAATTATTTTTGGTTGGCTCAGGCAGCATTTGATTAAAATAGGATTAAATCCTCATCATGCTTGCTTAAAAATCATTTTACACCTATCCCATTAGGCTGCATCATTCCCCGTCTTACAATATTTTCCACCATTAAAAAGAAAGGGGTAAGTTTCTCTTCATCAAATGAGCCAAGAGGCAGGGAAAGTCCTTGAAGAGAGTAACGCAAGCAAATAGAAGGAAGGATTCGGTCAACTGGCAACCAAACAGAAGCCTTCTGCTATTTCCCACTGAGAAGTAACAGTATCTGGGTTATAGATATGTTTGTCAAACGTATCTATAGCAGGGATAATTAAGTTAGTGCAGCAAACTAGGTGCATGCTTTGAAGTGTTCCTGCAGTTGCTATACTAACCTTTCTTTCACCTGGTAGGTTAAGCTCACCATCTCCTCACACATATTTGCAGACTCGTGACCTATCCTCTGTCCTCGTTATCACATCACTTCTGATAGCTGAACGTCTTGGAAATGATATTCAAAGGTTTTGTTATAAATAAAGGAGACTAACAGAAGCATAACCGCCTGGAATTTCTTATGGCTTCTTTCTGTCAAGGAGTTCACATACTTTACAAACAAACAAATATGCCTATCAAGGTAGGTATTACTATTTTTGCTTTTTCAAGGCCTCTTATGATTAACACCCAAAAGCTTGATCCACAGTTTCCTATAACTGGAAAAACTGGGGGAAAAAAAATAATTCTTGCTCTGCTTTGCAAAAAGCCCCACAGATATTTCAGTTTCTATGCTGGTATTACTCAAAATAACAGAGTCAAAATATAAAATAGAAAGCTTTAAAACCCCTGTCTTTGGCAGCATTTTTTTTATTCCGCAATATTACTAGCAATGATACCTTTCCTGTAAAGATCAAACCTAACATGATGGTGAGGATTCTGCTGAAGTCTGTACTGGGGTTTCTATCACCAGTGAGAAGAGCACTGAAGGAGTATACAGAATCTACAGCGATAGAGAGACTGATTCCCACTGATCTCAGCGAAGCCAAGACTTTATCCTGTATGCTTTTCCATACAGCTGGAGCATGATTTCATATGCAAAGATCCTCACTTACCTACATCCTCCTACAAATCAGAGTTCTCCGCTGCCTGTTCTTCACCCAAGTCAACAGGGGCCTAGTGCCAGCCTCACCTTTTCTACATTAGGTTTCTATGGCAAAAAAATATTATTACCTTTACTTAAATCAGTGTATTTCTAACCGGGCTAGGATCCTGCACACAGAAGACAGTTTCAAGACAGTGACTTGTAGCCCAGTGGACTGGATTGGCACGTGCGTTCCTGAATTTCACTCCACACAGAACAGGCATTTACTCCTAAGCAACGGGCACAATTATGATAAAGACGACATATGCCCTTGTGCCTCCTCTATTATACAATTTCTACTTATTTTGTTAGAGACACCTGAATTTTGAGTATTTATGGATCTGAGAAATCCTAGTTCAGACATGAGCACCGTTGACAGAGCAAGTCACTGCTCTAACTGTCCTTGTAGTGTCCGTCCTGTGGGAACATACGGGCCTTCATTTCCCAGCAACATCAACCAGACACATACATTTTAATCTATTCACTCAGCAAAAAAAGGAAAAACACCCTCTTGCTGCATTTGGTTGTTGTACCTTTGCCTTTATTTCCAAGTTAATCCTTAGTTGCGGCTGTTGTCCCCAGTATTTCATTTCACAGGATGCTCTCTGACTGGATGAAGTCATATCTCCATTTAATACGAGGGCAAAAAAATCTCACCTGTAGTCCTTTATCCGTACCCATAAAACAACCCATAAAAATGCCTTAAAAGAGTCAAGCAGCAGACTTACCTCCTGTACCTCAGCTGCTTGCAGAAAGACAAAGTGATTACGCAGGACGAGGCTCAGAAGGTTGCTGCAAAACCAAGACCTCTCGCTTTTACGACGGTTCGTGTCACCAGAGCTGAGGTGACGCCCGCAGCCTGACTGGGAGCCAGGGACCCCAGCACATGGAGCCGCTGTCGGTACCAGGAAGCGATGGTGAGCAAGGGCGACCAAACTTCCTCCTACGTGCAAACTCAAGATTCAATTTTCTGCAAGGTTACCTCCAATAATTAAAAGGTTCTGTAATTTATCCTTAAAAGCTAGTCACGATGGGATCCATTGGAATCGATCTGTTATCTTTTACCTCCACATGTACCGTGCATGTGCATATCATATGTAATATGGTTTACCAGCTGAATGCTGGCAATATTTTCCACTAATTGCGAGAGTTACTAAACTGAACCTTAACTAAAATTAAGTTGACTATTAAAAGCTCAATGAGTAACCCAGCAAACGGAAGCGCTGTATATAGGATTTAGCAAGCACGCAAGTGATCTGGCAACCACCAAGGCACAATATTTGCTGAATTTCCTATACCTAAAATTGGTTCCATACAATAGTCATATGTTCATTATGTATGATGATTTAACACTCACAGTTCCAGCTCCTTCCTGCAACTGGTCAGCAATGGGTTTCTTTATGTCACCTTACTATGCTATACCTACTTGGTGCTTGGTTTTCTCGCTCTGTGTAACATATAAGTGTCCTCATGAAAGTCCAGGAGTAGAGCTTCTGCAATAAAAAGAGGTAAAACTGCAAGACAGGAACACTCACAAGACTACCTCTAACAAGTTTTATGAAACCATTTGTCCTTCAAATGCCACAGTGAGATTATGTGACAAATAATTCAAAAGTACAAATGAAATTATGAAAACGTGCTTAGGAGTCACTGTTTGTATGTATTAAAATACTAAAATAAATGTATAATAATTCAAGCATGCTATTCTGAAAGCACAAAGTTAGTGGATTGAAAGTTACAGGTTAATTTATAACATACACTCTCCATTAAAATAACAGATCTCCCCGCATCAGTTTAAAAATTCATGAATAATATTCTTAGCTATTAAGATGTCATTATCATAGACAGTTCTACAAATTTTAGCTACCTCAGTATAAACACAACTGGCTTTGTAAGGAATACACATAGCACTTGTTATTACATGTTAAGTTTATTCATTATATTTAGACTTTTTATGATTGCAGTTTCTAAATTTTCAAAGAGTATATCTTTTTTGGTGCTTGTATAGTTTCCAGGCTATACCTCTATACAAATATGTTTTATGTTCTGTATTGTTGTTTTCAGGACTGCACACATGTACATAAATCAGAAGCAGCAATAAATAATATTAAGGTTGTGTGCAGTCCAGCTATCTTTCACAAATTAGAAAACTAGGGATTCCTGGAGAAGAAGTTCTCTTTTTCAGGAGGAAAAATAAATAAATAAATAAATAGATGAAAAGCTTTTACCTGTTACTGTGCAGAAAAGGTAAAGGCAAATACCTGACAACTTTGGCATAAAAAGATGGAATGATTCAGGAAAAATTCTAACAGATTTCCTAAATACTGCGTCCTCAAAAAAAATCCAATATTTTAGAAAACAGAAGGTCAAAGCGAACGTATGCAGAGTTACATGAAAGAGTTAAAGTTATTGATGAAAGACTATTTGCTGATAAGGATGCATCTATTTGAAATAGGACAGCATTTGGGACTACTCGCACAAAAGTCTACAGAAAACTGATAAATCAAGGAACTGAGCAGGATTTAAACAAACAACAGACATGGCTGAGAACACACGAAATGTCACGAGTACAGCTGAGAAATAAGTGATGGCACAGGACCACTTACTCAGCTACTAACAAGACATTATTTGCTTTGGCCTCTGCAGAGCGAGACAGCTCTCAACCCAGCCACAGCTCCAGAAATTCTTCAGACTAAAGCCCTAAAAAAGTGATTCTTATTTCTGGGTGCGCACACAGAACACCCCAATAAGCCTGGCTTCCAAAAGCCAAAATCCACCATGTATCACAGAGTCAGGTGAAACCCTAAGTCACTTCTTGCAGAAGAGTTCTTCCCCCAAAAATGCTTCCCCTCAAAACTGCTGTTACAAAACACCAGGGCCTGGATTCTCCCAGAAAACTGCTAGGAGCAATAATAATTTCACATCCCAGTACCAACGTTCAGGTGCTCCACCCGTGCGACGGAGCCCTCAGCCCTCTTAGTTACCCCCGTGTCTTGTGCAGTGCCAGCAAATTCATGAGCGGTCATCACCGAGCAGAGAACAGTCCAAGACTGCCAGTAGGAGACGACGCAGGCCACACACAGCTAGCCGAAGTCCCACTTCTTCTCTAGGACCTACGTGTTTAAGCAGTGATACTCAAATTTCTTAGTTTTGGTATCTTTTTCAAGGCTCCCAGGCTGTTCCTGAACCTACTGGGGTGTCCTTTCCTTCAAGGACACAGCTGGAGAAAGTGAGATACATCACACACAGAGAGCCACCATTTTGCAAGAGGTGCTCGTGCTTTCTGAAGTCTGTCGGGACGTGGGGGGAAAGATGGGAGCAGAGAGGCTCAACTTTGTCAGGATGGAAGTGCTTGAGAACATCCAAAGCAGATCTCTGGCCACCTGGGAAAGCTGGATATTGAAAACATAGGCTCTCACACAGGTTAGGCAACTTCTAAGGTTAGGTGGCAGTTCAGTAGGGATATTGAGGATCTCAGTTTGGGCTTTCAATGCCTAAATCCCACTTAAGTCCCACCTAAGGCATCTAATCCTTTTATGGATCTGGGCCTAAAGCCTTGCCAGGACGGAGAGGGTCTATGCATGCAAAAGCTGATGGTCAGTGACAGTCTGGTTCTGTTAAAACTAAAAAAACACAGAGAACGACCTTATTTTGTACAAAGGAATAATGCAGAATAATCAAAGTCGCGTTCTAGTCACCGAAAGTTAATGGAAAGTTAATGCAGCTGATACAGATCACAGTCCTGTCTTTAGACCCCATGACAGTTTTGCTGACCTGGAGAACATTATAACCCATAAATCATGGGTCTTCAACAGCCCATGGGAAGAAGTACATTTGAAAATCTTCAAAAGACAAAATGACTATAGAAGCCCTCAAAAAAACTTCACATACCAACACCAGCTAAGAGGTAAAACTAGAAAGGAACAGAAATTTATAAAACACTGTACTGCTTACACAGAGTTAATAATTCAAAGAATAACACTCTGTCATTCAGTGACCAATTAGTTTGCCATGCTCCACGAAATTAAGTAGTTTCAATCCAGTTCCTGATAGCCAGGAGTCTACCTGACAAAGGTACCGACTTATTTCTCACTTACCCGCAGTGCCACTGGCTGTCTCAACGATGAAGCAAAGTGTGAGCAGACCTGGATACTGGTTTACCCTATATTCCCTACACTTGGTACCTTGGGGCTTTTTTTTGCCTTTTTTTTTTTTAAAGGTGCCTGTACTTAAACCACTTGAATTTAGTTGACAGGACTGCCGATACGATATTTTCATATTAAAAAAATATGGTCTTTGCATAAAAGTAGTAGATGAGAATTACAATCATAAAATGCAAGTTTTTGTTACTATTCCATATTACTGTGTTTACAAGAGAAATATCATTAATTATTACTAATTATTTTAATGGTAAATATTTCTGCCGGTCCCCAAGTGTGCACTGCAACATTTGCCTGACTGCACACACTGAGATTTCTCTATGGGTAAAACACGGAGGGCTCCATTTTGGCAATTGAAATACATCTTCACAGAGCTCTGCATCAAATAAGAATTCTGGTCTAAGTCTCCCACAGCTGCCCATCAACCAGCACCTGAACTTTATAAACTGGGAGAGAAACAAGGGGACTTGCCTCCCAGTTCTTCCTATCTGCAGATGAGCAAAGAGTTCTGGCAGCTCACCCACTAGCTCCTGCAAGTTTTGCATTACAAAATCAGTATTTGATGCAAAATACAGGAGAGTAGACAGGCACATATGTCACAGATCGTAAAGATGCCAAAGATACTTTGAGCAACGGAAAATCGCCAACGGGAAATCGCCATGCCAGTGAAGTCCATGAGACCACGGTGCACTCCTTCCTTCCTGAACAATGCATTATCTCTCCAGAGTGAAACTTGGTTTCTTCTTCTGCCAGGCACAATGTCCGCCATGTGGTTTTCAAGGGATGTAGGAATTCCTAATGCTTCGTAATGAGCTCATGGTAAGGGGGCCCGTGTGGTTTCCCCAATTTACTTGGATACTGGTTTTGAGTCTCACTGTGGTTTCACCTGCATTTTACTTCCAGTTCTGGATTCTTCCCAGGATATGTACGCAAAGTCAAGACATATCTTTTCTGTCCAGCCACCTCCTCCCTTTTGGCAAAATGTTAATGTAAGTCTGATTTACAGGAGTACTCCAATACACTCCTAACACTGACACAGACAAGCAACAGAAAATATTTTGCAATTTGGCATATTTTTTCCCCAAATATTCCTGTTTAAGTGCTTTCCTTTTATTTCTGGAAAGTATTTATTTTCAGCAGAAGCCAGTCTATTTTTGCCTGCTGTTAATCTATGTATAAGCTAAATCTTACCTTTCCGATAAACACAAGCAATCGCCCCCTCCGTCTGGCAAGGCAGCTCAGAAGAATAGGGAAAGCTGGATTTGTCCTGTATCTACCTATACATTTTAGTTGCAACCTGTGCATGACAGAGACTGCTCAGTTGTAACAGATTGGTGAGAAATTGTTTGAAATACTTCTGGTTGAAAAATATATAAATCATAATTACTGATAAAACAACATAGGTGTATGTGACATCCATGAAATATAGAAATAACCTAGAAATATAGAAATAGCCGAAGTTCCAGTCTAGGAGTCTTATAATCTAATTTTCTCCAAATACTGTAAATGTTACACCTAAATACACAAAACAGTAAGTCAGTATACTGCAAGGTGACAAAGCTGTCTACAGAACAGTAAGGGTTAATTTTTTTTGAGAGGTTTAGGGGGCCATGGAAGTTGTGAATTTAGATTCACACTGATTTGAATCGTTATATTAAATAATGCACAAAGTTATTTTTGTTTGCGTTTCTTACTGACTACTATTCCCGTTCTAGGTTCCTCCTTACAGAGCACAAACAGCACAGGCACAGCAGGGAAGTAGCACCCAGGAACAAATTAAGGGAGAAGCATTAGTGGAATGCAGCAGGCTTGGGGGAGAGACCCATTTAGGCAGAGAAAGCGCTTAAGCAGGGACATTTGTGCCTGCGTCTACGTGTACGTAGAGACGTTTGGTGAGCGCATGCCCGGGGAAGAGGATTTGGTTATGGTTAGAATTTGTGAGTGACACCCATGTGACAGCTGGGAGTCAGCAAAGATTTTGTAGGGATGGAAATTCCTGAGATAGGACACACGGCTGCTCATGCGATCTGCATGTGCCTATCATCATGCTGTATTATAAGAGCTGACACTATGGTTTACCAGTTCTCCAAAAGAGAGGCTATAAATTAGGAAGAGGATTTGAGGAATGGTGGATGAGAAATGAAAGTCATAACATTTAAAAATGAAGGGATAAATATAACTTGTTTTCATGTTCTTGAAAGAAGCAAACAAAAATCTCCAACTGAGCCACACAACACTACTAAAACTTGCATTTCCATGATTAATCTTCAGTGACAGTTTATTATTTCCTTAGAATATAATTATTTTTTTTTTCTTACTAACTTACCTAGAAAGGCCTTGATCCTACAAACACAAATACTTAATTTTAAGAACGTGAATAATCCCACTGATTAGAGTTATTCCTACGTTTTCAGGATCAGGGCCTAAGTCACAATGTGCAATTAAGCAGAGGCATTTCCAAAGAACTGCTTCATTTTCCCTTCTGGGGGTCTTACGCAAACGTGAAACCAGCGGAGATGTGCAATTTAAATCAAACCTGAAAAACTGAAATACTTTCCCTTTAACACTGAATTCAAGCCGGTACAATATCACATGACCTTTACCGTAATTTCTATTAAAATCATTTCATGTCTGGTTGCTTCTGCTATCCTGGCTCATTTGTATTGTTTACAACAAGTCATTGCTCTCGACAGTTAGTGGTGGCTGAATCCATGGTTACCAGTTTTTACATTCACTGGTTAAATGGAATGCAGCTCTTCGGTGGGGTTTCATGGAGAAAGCTCTTAAGAAACCACAATCCAGCTATCAATCAGGCTAACCTGGGAGAAATTAATCTGATAAACAGAGGTATCGCTGCATATGAAAAATTTATTGAAAGGGAGCTCAAGGCTTTTATTAGTTGCAGTCGCAAAAGTGGACACGTTCGGATCAGACTTAGTGCACGGAAGACTTAGGTTATGTGGTCTACATCTGACATTCATCCATGTTGTGCCTTCTCTGGCGCTCACTGCTAATAAAACTATACTGTTTTAGGCTTTAAAAAAAAAATAAATCTCAAACACTTATTTTACCAGAAATGTGCTCAGAATATAAATAGTGCTTAAATACAGGTTTAACCAGACTGCAGTCCCAGCAAACTAACTTAAACAGACACAGACAAGATAGTAAAACACAAAACAGACAGCCTTGAGTAGAATTCAATTAAGACAAAAACCACCCCAAACAGTGCAATGTTGTTAACGACTAAATTAAGCCTGCAAACAAATATATTTTATTACTACCTAAGAACAATACGCATTAATTCCGTTTGCCCTGTTATTTATAGTTTGGCATAGGGTGGGGTTGCCAAAATCAAAAGCAAAGCAAAAACTTATTTGCAAGATGGACCCCCAAATCCTTTAAAATGCCTAAAAACATAAGAAAAGTTCTCTATATTTTGATGGCTACAATAATTGTCCCACAAGCTACATGAGAGCAACAAATAGTTAAATCAAACATATTACTACTAGCTCATCTACTGCAAAGTCACTGTATCAGAAGCCCGAATTGATTTGTTTCCTTAGAACAAATTGAAAATGAATGTAACATAACATCCAAAAAAAAAATACAAAAAAATCCCTCCTGCCCTGATAATCGGATATCGTATAACGGTTGATTGCAGCTTTGCACCGTGCTATTGTTGCCTATATCATACATACTTACAGGTTCTGGGTTCTTCCAAGAGTTTGGTGCAGTTTCAAGGACAAATGTCTTAAGGAAGTCTTTCTACTGTGCAGCAGTGATCCTAGCTCTGATCTCATTACATGAGCAAAGTGCTACAGCTGACAATATAAAGGAAACTTCCTGTGTGAAGAAGAAATCTTGGAAAGTCTCAGGGTTAAAAAGGCTGCTTAAATGTGCTGCTTGATTTGCTCCCTAGTTGTGTATACACAGTAGCAGCTGATCTCTGTTTGCAGCCCTGCAGAAAGAAACCTTTGCTGAAAACCAATGGCATCACATTTCAGTGGAGCTACTGCCAGGCTCTGGAGAGGAAAGCAACCTTTGACAACTTCACCCAGTTCGAATCACTGGCGTTTGCTGCATGTCCTGCAGGACTTTTGAAACCGTGTATTTACTGTATTAATGCCGCTCTGAAAGCCTGCATCCTAGGCAGTCGTGACACACGCAGAAGTCTCCCGCACTGCAATAGGAGGCTTTGACTGTGTCACGACTGCGAACTGCAGGATTTGCCACAATATATTTTGCTTTGTCTTGATTGTGGCGTTTGCTGATGAGAAGCTGTTAGCTGTGCCCAAAAGCATTTTCTGCCTTAGAATTGCTAGATTAAGTGCAATAGGCATCCTGTTTATCCTAAATTCATCCCGAGCCTGCCTTGCATCAGTCACACACTTCTCGGCGCTTTTTTTTCTGATACAGAGTACAAGTCAAAAGATTTTGGGAGTGGGAGGGGGCTGATTCTTTCATTTAGTATCTTAGCTACACCCTTTTAGCATGGTCCCCGTTGGACTAAAACCGTGGAGCACAACATCCTAAATTCGTCAAAGTTCGGACCAAAGTCCCAGCATGACTGCAAATATCTGTTAGTGCCCTCTTAGCTCCTACTTCAGCCCTCCAGAACCAAGCAGGGATGGGCAGAACCTGCATCAGCTTCTGCGGTTCTTCCTCCTGTTCAAGTAAACTAATAAGACCAGAAAAGCAACATTTAAAAAGAATACCTCTGCTAGCACTATTTCAACTCTTAAACTGGGAAGCAATACTCCCAACACATCCTCACATTTGATGTTAAAAGAATTATCAATAATTAATTCGGATTTAGCTGTTTCACTGCTTAGCCCAGGGTGATTCTCCAAAGAGTCACTGGGACCACACATTCCCCGGCACACGGTCAGAGTGTGACCGTAGAACTTACACACTACTTTCCAAACGGGACCTACTGCTCTCTCCCGTATAACCAGCAAACCTCAGAAACAAAACTTAGAAGAGGCCCTTTTAAAAGTGCACCATTGCAGAGTTTGGTTAGGAGGAGTTAAGGGTTTTTTTTCTGGGCATTTGTAAAACAGATTATTCACCACCCTCTTTTCCCCTCAGGCGCTCTGACTATTCTAGCTACTAGTATGTTGCGTGTTATTTCTTTAATATTTTGAACTTTATTCCAAAGGGCAGAAACCAAAACTGACAGTACATGAAGACAGCATGCTCTATGATTCAAAGAGCAAAATAATTGAGATCCTGTGCATACACAACATCTGAGTGTGCGTACGCACGTTGCACACGCACGCACACACTCACTCACAAGCACAAACAAGTATAAGGGTTTGTGGCCTAATTTTCAGAGATACTCATAGTTCACATCCTCACCTCCCTTTGATTTAAAAAAAGTAAGAACAAAGTAATACATTAAAAATAATTTTTATAAAAGGTAGGCACCATTTATAGCAGGGTAACCATACTGATTCAACATGCACTTCCACCCAAATTTGCCTCTCTCCTTTGGGAGAAGCATCCTGTCCACTCCTGGACCGTGTCACACCAAGAAATGAAAGCACACGGTGGCATCAGCAGGATTAATCTTGCGGTCCTCCCTGGAGAGACAGCAAGACAGGGAATCGAAATCCTGGCTACGAGGCTGGGCTCACTGACTGCATGCATTACCTCCGACACATCACCTCACCCTTCTATACCTAAACTGGTACCATCCCATTTAATGCGTGTTGCAAAAGCACAGTTTCTGTGCCTCTGTTGCCCAAGCTGTGAGACGGTGACTGCATGTCTGAGAAGGGTAAAGGACTAAAACCTGAGGTTGCGCGTCCAGCTCCCAGCTGTGCCGTAAGAAGGACCGTGACCTTGGACCGCCTGCTCTCTGTGCTCCAGTGCCCAGCCTGCTGCCCAGACCCTGCATACCTCGCTCTCAACCCTCGTCCACCTGGCCCCTGTAATATGGCAGGAGAGGGTTTTTATCTGTTAGAAATCCAGCAAGAAATCCATCACAGAGTAAAACAAGCTCTTTTTGTCAGGTGGAACTCAAGACATTAATTTAAGACAAGTACACTATGGAAGCAGGAATTTCAGTGAATGAAGTTTCCTCCTTGAGAGCCTCTAAATACCCAAGTGCCTGCGCAGAAAGGCTGAGACTCCTGAATGCAGCACAAAAGCAGTAATCCAAATGGATTCAGCAGTCTTACCCCACACAGCCCAACTGGCACTTGTCAAGGCTGGAGGACGTCCGCTCTGGGTTAGACTCCACTCCTCTATAATCGTGTCCCATCCGACACAGCTGGGTCAATACGGATACAGGGACGCAGCTCCTTCAGCTCCCTTCTTTTGTAAAAGCATACACGGATCCTGACCATGGGACACACAGGAATTCCCAAATCTTTCTCCTCCCAGCCTTCACAGCTATACCTCAGCCTGCGACACTCTGTCTTCCCCTTTTTCTTTTTTCTGATATTCTCACTGAATTTTGTTTTCACAGCATTGTATTTGGCAGGGAGCACAGTAACAATTCAAAGTCCATTTTCCAATCTTCAGAGGACAGGGTAAAGTAGCCTGGCTAAGGCTAAGGAGAGGCCGCAAAAAATGTCTGGAGAGGACGAAGAGCTATGCAAGAAATGAAGAAGGGGAAGGTGACCCTGAACTTAGGCAATGTCAGAAGCTGTGTGGCTCCATCCCTCCTCCACCTGTCCCCAGTGGAAAGGATGACCCTTGGAAACCAACTCCACTGCCTGCTCTTCTGAAGTCTAAGCTAGTACTGGTGTCCAAGATGGGCCATGCTTTGCCTTCCTGGTGTCCATCAGTTTTAAGAATTTAGAAAGTTTCTTGTTTAATTCATGCAGGTCTTAAAATTTGAGGACATCATCAAGAGGCTAATACTACAAACAAGTAAAACAGAGCAAATTCTCAGTTTTAGCATCAGTCTCAGGATATTAGTTGTATATTTTAAAACGCTGTTTCCAGGAGTCAAGTAATAAGAGACCAGCTTTCTCTTTTAAAAAGAGATTTCTGGCTCTCGTAATAAAAGAGGAATGACTGAAAGTATCCGCAATAGAAAAGAAGTCCAGCAGAAGCACAGTGACCCTTTTAAAAGTCACACTTTTTAGCTAGTCTCAAAATTTTCAATAGGCAGTATCGGTTTTAATTATCAATCTCTGAACCCGACAGGAATACAGAGAGTAATGAGAGCTACACCTGAAAGCACCTGGAAGGCCAGACTCCCAAGAAACACCTCCTACCTGTTTTATTCAGACACTCAGGCTTTTGCTTAAATATTAAGTCTGAAACTCTGTTCACTTAGACCTGTCTGATCTCTGCACAGATCCTGAATGTGTCCTATGCCCAGCCTACACATAGACATATTAACTGTGACTACTGGATTTTCTTTTTAGCATTTTAATGCATTTGGGTCCTCGTCAATGTATGGAATACCTTCCTTATCCCCACATACTAAGCAGCTACGCTTTCCTCATTGAAATTCCTCCATAAAAGTCACTTCTCCCTTTTAATCTATTAAGACTTTAAACCAAAACCAACACAATCATCAAGAAATTTGTATACTTAAGTTAGTTGTTGTTCCCATTAGCAGCTCTGCACTACCTTATCATTCAGGATTCTCTTTCCTGTTGAATTTATTATGCTTACATTTTGTGCAATGTGTTCAATTAAAATTGTTTGGTTTTTCATAAAATTCTTGTCTTTTGTTTGCTCTCTAAAGTATCCAACACACTTTGAAACCAATATAGGTGATAATATAGATGTAAATATTGCCATGGAGGCATCACAATAAATTTGATGTTCAGAATAATTCATTCAAGGTGTCGAGATCCAATTTAAATTCTTTCTCAATTTTAACCGAGGCTTCATAACCAGATGAACTTAAACCAAGGTGTATGACTTCATGCTACACTGGTAATCCACCCTAACTAGGAAATAAATTTTCAGTGATTAAGTTGAATTGTTCGTACAAAACGCCAGCTTCAGCTTTTCACCCATACGAAATAGCTTGGAAAATATATACTGCATGTGTTTATTATAGCTACAGTTGCTATGAACATCTATAACTCTCCAACAATTTCTCTGATTTATGTTCAAAAACATACAGGGCATGAAATGATGCCTGCAACCTTACATTTCCCTCAAGAACATTGTGGGGAGAAGATATATTCCAAAACATCATGTTAGGTTCCTTGTTATGTCTCCTTTTTAAAATAAATGTATGATAATCAATTACACATGCTTCAAAGCAACTGCCACTAGATTCCCCAACAGAAAAGCTGTTTGAGAAAAGTTCCATTTTCTTTCCCCTAATGGTTGAGTTATAACAAGAGATCTTGCTTAGATATTAAAGGAAAAAAATCGTATTATAAAGGATAGGCCCCGCTCAACTTGCATATGCATGCGCAGGTTTGTGCTTGCCTAGGCTTGACTTAGAACAAGGTTTTCAGAGAAGTAACATCTCCACTGATCAACATGGTAACAAAAGCAGGTGTGTGTGAAGATCTTGCACCTAATCTCCTTGTCATATATGCTTGTAGTAATCCAACTGATGTCAAGAGAATGACACGGATGATAAGTTAATGTATCAGGCTCAACTTTCCTTTCAACCTCAATATGCAAAACATTCATTTAAGAAGTCCACCCAGCTGTAGCTTCCAGTAGAAACAGAAACCTGCAGATGTTTATAGGAATATCAATTAAGCTGAATGGGAGCTCTGCCATTAACGCTGCTGCATGTAAGATCGGACTTTGCAGATCCGCCTGAACTCCACACGGAGGCTGAAGTGCATGTTTTCTCCAGGGTATTGAGGCCGATGGGTTATATGCCATTAACAGGTAAGCAAAATATGGATGATACCTCCATGACCTCATGGCTCTGGCACAGGGACAAGGGCAGCATCCCCGGGCAGCACCCTTGCCCATGAAGGGGAGACTGGAGCAGCCAGCACCCAGCATAGGAAAAGCCAGGAGCTTTTGTCTCCCCTGCACCAGGTAGTTTGTGCTGCCTGTACCCCAAACAGGTAGCTCCTGGTCCCCACATCCTGGGCTTTTAATGCCTTGGGTTATGCTGCAAGCTAGACAGCTGGCAAACAAAATAGCAAACTGGACTGGATGGGACAAGGCCCTCTAAGGAGGACTGGCACCTACTGGCACTGAGTTTCAAGCAAACGTGGAGTAAGCTGGATCTGAGACTTGTTTCAAATAAGTCGACAGCCCTGATCATACCTGCAAGTGTGTAAAATCTGTGTGCCAAATCTGGAAAGAGGAATAAATTCACTCATTCCACCCAGTTGTGGTTTCTTCCTGTCTCCCTTTGAATCAGACCGTCAAAGAATGAAAATTCACGGGAGAGGAAATATTGGATTGCACTCTTTTTGGACCGCAGCCCTATTTTATTTGTTACTAATGAAGCCTTGGAGAAGGAGGGGAGATTACTGGATGTGCGTGCCTCTTGCCCATGCAGTCCCAGCTAGATAGCATCAACAGTTGTTCTCCTATTTTCACAGTGGGAAATAAGCAGGTACTAGCTGTATAGGAATAATCTGGAGGAATCTAGGTCAGAATCAAAGCAAGACTCTCTGTCCGTTTGACAAAACTCACATGCAAACACAACACTCACATCAAAACAAAGAACTTACTTGTAACAGTTATCTCTCTTAAGGTTGCTAAACAAGTGTGCAAACATTGGCCTACCTTGAGTAAAAGACACTATGCCTTTCCTGTGACTTTTGAAAAGGCATTCAAAATCAATATAAAATTGCAATATTAGGAAATTTTATAACCATTATTTCAAAAAGGCAGACTTGAAAGGGTCTCTTGTTCATGGGTAAATCTTCAGTTAGTTTTTCTAGTACCAGTGGTTCAATCGAAAGCTTCGCCAACTGCCCCCTGGAGAAAACTGAAGATCTGCATTTAAATGGAGATATAGTATTTCCAAACGCACGGTACCTGCAAGGCAGATACTGTCAAGGTTTCTTAGTGAGTGGATTTCAAATTGTATTAGGTACATTTCAGTCCTGTAACTATCCCCATTTCATAGGACTGGGGCTATTTCCAGATCGTTTTTCTGTGGGCATGCTTTGCAATATTTGTCCTGCTAAGTCAAAATTAAACCCCCATCTGCAACAAAGCCCTCACATACGAACAATAAGGAATTACAACCTTATGTATAATTTTCTGATATGCACGATGAAGACTATATTAGATAGCTTGACTAGAAATCTTAAATAATTGAAAACTCTGGTGACTTAATAGAGTAGTAAGCTTGGTTTACAATGCAGCCAATTTAGAGTCATAAAAACACTGTGTAAAATTTTTATCTTGTGGTTGACCATTACGTATCCTATTTATTATTCCAAAGTATTTCAACAACATTTTTCTTCATCAATGTGGCTGCTGGCATTTAGCACCCACTCGCTGAACACACGTGATTTTCCTGGAACAGCTTTAGGAAAAGAAAACAAAAAAATAACAGATCGCTACAAAACTGATCCTTGTTACCATATGCATCTTTTCACATTCTGACTTGAACCGACTTCATGTGCTGCAAAATATGTTCAAAACCACCGAGACTTAAATATAATAAATCAAAGTCGTATACGTGAAGTTAAAAAGACTGGTGTAACTACTGATCCTGACACATCAGAGAAACAAAAAAAAAAATAAAATCAAACCTCATGAATACTTTGTTGCTAACGTACATGAGTTCAAAGAGCAGGGTTCCTCTTAAGAAAACATCTTAATTTTCATATCAGAAAATCATCCTAACCTTCCAGAAAAGTTTTTGCGAGTATGCGAGGAAGGCAGAGAGAAGGTTTAGAGCGCAAAAGACACTTGTGATGGGTTTCAGACACGCAGGCATTAGTCCAGGCAGCCTCTCACTGAAATTCAGGTTGCAATTGAAACGTCCCTGTAAACAAGGTTACTGCGAACGGCCCAAGATATCCTTCTCAGCAACACCTTCACCAGGAGCCCTTCAGCTGTCTACTTAGTTTGTTATACCTTATCTCGCAGCCCTGACATCCTAATGCTGATTCAAATTCAGGATTCAAAATGAAAGATGAAATATCTCTAAGATCACTTAATATTGAAATACCGTTGCAGTAATAAGTGGTGCCAGGCTTGAGATAGGGATATAGTACTCTAGTGGTAACCTTTTAATTTCTGACAAAATACTGTGGAATAACTGTGATACTGCACACACAGTTAATGCAATCAATTTGTTTTCCTTATTTTAATAATGAGCACACTGAATGTCGTGTTTACCTTCTGCCCCCGGCACATTTTAAATTGTGAAGTCCTCTAAAAGGAGACCTGCCAGGTCCCCGTACAGACGCGAAACCCCTCACACCACAGACCCTCCCCCTCCCTGGCACGCAGAACCATGGCTACCTTGATGCTCTCAAGACAAGGAAGATCATAACCACATGAGTCGCTTCGTCATTCTAAGTCTTCGGCTATTTTCAGTGGAAATGCAATGCACACACCACGTATAATCTAATGTAGGTTATATTGTAAACTACTCCCATTCCGAAAGTGAGGGTAGGCATGCTACACCAGAACATTTTGTCCTCTGAAATAAAACAGGGAAGTAATGCCAAAATGTATCGGGCAAGTTTTACACTATGTATTTGAGGCAGGGGGGGCTAATAAATGCTTGAAACTTTGGTGGGTTTATACAAAGGGCATTCAGATTTCCCTCCGGCCACAAAAGAAGATAGGTTGAAGTGTGTGGGGGAGGTCATCTGTTTTTCTGTTGGGTTATGTTTGCTG
>VYZM01011913.1:244863-263992 GCA_013398915.1 Dromas ardeola | reverse complement strand
AAAAAAAGAAAAGAAAAAATTAAAATTAAGAAAAAAGCACCCGGAATGCAAGAGGGAGGCAGGCGAAGAGTAACGCTGCTGCCGTGCAGGCCCGGCGCCGCGTCCCACCCCCCCGACTCCCCGGGTCTCCGCCAAGCCCCTGCAGGGCGGTAATAGGGGGGCTGTAATGGCGGGGGGGGAAGCCCCCCACGCAGGGACTCCCGTGGGAGAGGGGTGAATTTGGGGTGCCCGCGGTGCTGGGCAGCGCGGGGCCGGGGGCGGCGCGGCGGTGGTTTGGGGACTCGCGATCACAATGGCGTCGCTGCTGAGGAGAGCCAGGGACGGGCGCAGACCCTGGCAGGGCTGAACCGCGGGCCTGCAAACCTCCTCTCTCCCTGCCCCTGCTGCTGGGCTTGCCGGGCACCTATTAGTGAAAGCAGGACGGTTTATGTTACAACAGAGAGGGAGCTTAGGCCCGCAGTCAGCGCCGAGGCCGGCGTGACCACGGCGCAGGCCAGGAGCGGTGTTAATGAGTAATGGTGGGGGCCGACAAGCCACCTGCCTCTTCCTTCCTTCGTTTTTGTACTTTTAAAAGGCAAATCCTACCTGAGTGGCCCCGCTAAATTCAAGGGACCTCTTACACGTTGGACTTAACCCGCGTACAAAAAGTCTTTCCAGAAGTAGGCCTCGCTTAGAAACTTAGATCTACAGTAGCTCAGATTTAAGCGCCTCTGTAGCTAAATGTCAGTTGTTTCATACACACTGTTCGTATCCCAGGCTGCTGAGATGCCACACCACCTGCCCAGTGACCGCAGAGCGTCCCAGCGGCACCCAAAGTCAGGCTTACCTCTTCCATGCTGCCTTTCCCACCACCTATTTTAATAATGAGTTACAGCATTGCCGATACGTGTGTAACTAGCCGGGTGGAGTGCATGAGGGGACACATGTAGCAGGGCTGAAACTCAGTTATTTTTTTGCAACTGCCTGTGTTCAGCTTAATATTAGCATTAACACTTTCATTTTCCTCATTTAAATGCAATAAAAGGGAAAATTGTCTTTGCTTAATATTGTTACTAATCAGGTTTTGCTATTCCAGTTTCTATAAGGAGATAAAGTCAGGGAGAAGTCAGCATACCCCTTTTCTGTTGCTGGACTCTGTGCTCTCGAACAGCACCTTATTTCAAATGGTGAGATCGTCTATTGCAACTGAAAAAAAGGGTTGGGGAAGAAAGAAATCCTTCTTGGAATATAGTGCAGTCCAAGCATCATTTTAAGGAGACTGAAATTCAAAGCTTTGGGTTTTGGTGTTTTGTTTTTTTTTTTTTAACCTAAGATGCATTCTGGCTTGACTAGAAAGACAAGTTTGTTTCATGTTTCTGTTTTGGAATTGGTTTGAACTGCTTTTAGACTAAATTCCTACCCGTCTTAAGTGTACTGTCTCAGCAGAGTACAGAGTACATTACTGATAAATTTTTTTTGGTAGACTTGAAAAGCACTGTGTGCAGCTTGATTGTTGTCTGTATTTCGCCATTCATTTTTAAGTGAGGCCCTTCTGATTGATGTGGGGAATTTGTTTAAAAGGATGAAGGGTATGGCATAGCTACCCAAGATGCTACTTGCAATTATTCCATACCTCAGCTAACAGGGAGATTTTTAGTTGTGATTGTTACGCTTTTAAAAGTGAATTAGTTAATCAAATTGCTATTTTTGGAATGCACTTAAAGGAACATTAAAATGCATTAATTTCATTAAAATAAATGAGCAGATAGGCAACAAAACAAGTATTAGTCAAATAAGCAAGATCTCACCTATGGAGCCAAATTCAGCCCTAGTGAAATCCAACTGAGTTGTCCTCATCTACAGCATATTTAATTTGGCCTCCACAGTCACACAGCTGACACTTTATTTGGTTGTCAAAGGTGTGTATATTAAAAGTGTGTGAGCCATGCTTCTTCTCCAATGTGATTAACCTCTGAAGTTAAATTCACCTGTTTTCCATTTAGCTCAGCTGCACAGTCCTATCGCATATGCAATTTTTGGTGTGCATACACACCAGAGATGCAGAGAGGCTTTCCCAACCCCGGTATTAGTCTAAGGGACGTGAGTGGTATCTGAACTGAGGGTGTGATGAGGTGGATTTCAGCAGAGACTGTTCACAACCAACTGCATATATGCTCCAGTTAATAGGCTGTACTGAAGTCTCTGCTACCATCTTTCATTACTGCTGTTAGTCATGCCAGTGAGAGCAAAGGAGGGGTTGGTATGTCTATAATCACGCGTTCATTTGCTATGTAGATATATCCTAAGAGCCTCTCAGCCCAGGAAAATTATGCTGGAATAAGGTCGGATGTGAATGTAAAGCAGAACTGTGTTCAGATAGCTTATTCATTCTGGAATGACCGAGTTGTTTCCTGGTTTCACTTAGTCCACTTTCAAAGTGGATTAAGGTAATTCAAGAAAGTGAATTCTTATCCTGGCATAAGATTTGTCTACACATGGGTTTAGTCGAGAGTAATTACTGCAGTGTACCCAGTAAGTGTTTTGGAATAATTTGGTGTGTAGACAAGTCCAAAGTTCCACAGGTGAAAACAACAGAGTTTAGTTTTTCTATATAATATGAGGTTAATTTAGCCCAACATATGACCTGCTTCATTCCTTGTGAAGCACATTTAATTCATTTCAGGTTTTTCTCTCTCAACAGAACACCCCACAACAGCTATGTATTTGTGATCAATTCCAGGATAGCAATGCCATGTGCGCTCCAGTAAAAATAAGCAATTTAACCAGAATATATGAGTAAGTTCTCAACTGCCTTAAAGCAGACAACAGGCTCTTTACTGGAGAAGATACCACCTTCTTGATCATAAATATTTGGAGCGGGTTGTTATAAATAAAAGGAAAACAAAAACCAAAGCGCTGCTCTGTCCTCTTAAGCACCCATGGTCCATTTTTACTTTTGACTGCATACTATTCAAAGCAATAGCACCCCTTCTAATTCAACAATATTAGTTCCTGAATGAGGAACCTCACAGACTTGCACAGAAGGGTTTGCAGAACAACGGGGCCTTCAGAAGGCACCTTAAGAATGGAGAGCTTATTTAGAGTTTGCTTACAGAGATCTGAATCAGGAAGAGCCTACCTGAAACTCGGGCAGCTACTCTGCTCTGAATCAGGTGCATTGTATCACTATGGGCATACAGGAAAGTTACCAACAGGATAATGAGAACATACAGATTTTTTTGCGACTTCGTGCCAAGCAGAAACTTTGTCAAATGTCATTTGGTCTTATTCCGTGCCACAGACCTCCCTGGGAAGAGAGGTGACTCTTTGACATAAATTAAGACTGCTAAACTTTAAACTCAAGGTTGGTTGCTGTCGTGGTTTTTTAGAAAAAAAAAAAAAAGAAGAAGGAAAAATAGACAAGAAGGAAATTATGTAAGCTCAGGTAGTAAAACAGCCAATTTTTTGAAAGAAGCATAAATATAAAAGCTAGATGGTACAAATGGCTGACCCTTTAAACGTTGACATGGGAAAAGCCAATAAAAGCTATGAAGGTAAAAAACCCCAACTCCTACTTTATGTGAAAGGCTGTAATGTGGGAAGGCAGAGGGTACCCAGGGGACTTCCCTTACGCAGATGAAGTAGTCCCGCCGCTCCATGTAGCAGGCCACAAATGACGCCATACATAAGATTCTCGTTCCTAAGCTTGATTTGTGATTACGAGCATGGCTTTGCTCTGCTGTGCTGGTCTTGGCTGCAGGTATAGGGAATAGATTTCTTGTATGATTCCCTAACACCGAATCTGCCTATTTAAGAAGCTTTCTGGTAAGAAAGTAAGCATTGAATAAAGAAGGTAAAACATGGATAAGCAAAGAACAAGAAATCAAGTTCTTCTTTAATTCTGTTGTGATGGGTAACCTTGACCATGGGCCTAGTCTTGATACAAGGCTCAAACTAGACTAAGATTGAAGGCAAGGAGAGTTTCGGACCATATAGGAGCATGCTCGATCTGAAATCCCACTTGTATAAACAATTGGATTAGGTTATTCTGCACTCTGCTTCCACTGAGAGGTCTCTGAGTGTTGGAGCCACCAGCAATGGTAGGGTATCCCGGCTATCCCTGGCTCCTGTCATTATAGGAGAATTACTCGTCCAGTGAGGAAGGCATCTTTTAATCTCTGAGATGATGGCACAACACGTGCAAGAAGAAATCTCAGCGCACAGCCAATGCAATGGAATGAAGGATCCTCTATGAGAATTGGTTAGTAGCACCAATGTTTAATATTTGTCGTAACAACCACCGACTGTTTTGTTTTTTGTTCTAACAATGTGAATTATGCATTAAACATTAATACAAGTGAGTGTACTTTTCTTTTGATCTTCAAGCATAATCATTTCTAATGAGAGTTTATACATAAGCATTGAAACAAATCCCTGAGTCATGTGAATTTACATTGGTTTTACTCTGTGGGAAAGATATCCCACATGGATTACTCATGTCTGTAAAACATAACATAAATCGGAAGAAAAAAAACGAGCTTCGATTTGGCTGTTGGAACATAAATATCTACGTAGACATTTGGCTTGTACACTAGTGGTAATGCGATGTTAAAAAGTTAATTTATCAGAGATCAGGATTCAGGGTGGGGCCCTCACCTAATACGAGATCCAAGTCTGCTCAGAATAAGTGAGCTCACCTCTTAGCTTCTGCAGTCTGGCTTCTAATGAGAATCAAGCCTAGTGTCAGAGGAATTTGAACTAACTCCGTGAAGTAGTAAAGGGATCAGAATTTGGCTTGCTTGATACAGACAAAAGTTGCCAAGCTGCCATCAGCAAGTAATAATATCGCATATAGGTAGCAGCCAAACTGCACAGTGCTAAGTGGCATCTTTCCAGATGCCCTTGACAGCTGGCTGCGGTGCAAGGCTGACCCAGTCCGGACCAACTCTAGAAACTGCTCGGCCTTATCTGGTATCTGCTCTTTTCTTTTTAACGTCAGTCACAAACGTTGCATTCCATGAAAATATAAACACTATGGATTGTGTAACTGCCAAGGCAGTTATTTAAAATACAAACAGAATTGAAGCCCTTTCCCCTTTCACACGCTACACAAATACAAAGATAACTAGCAATTAACAGTCTTCACTTAAACAACCGTGCTGCGCGTGCAAAGTACATGCAACATACTGGGGAAAGTGCTGGTACAAAACAGTATGTGATGGGCCTGGTTCCTGGGTATACGGTTGCTGACTACAAGATTTCCAAAATGCCTCTTGCCTCTCCAAAACAGATCACTAGGCCAAAGGTTGCAGAAGAAGAATGGCTACCAAGAAGGTATTATATTTAATGGCAGATAGGCTCTATCTATGATTAGGTCATATCTCAGGAATTCTCAAAATTACGTGCAAAAGGAGTCCTGGAAGCCAGAGATCCAGGATTACCCCACATAATTCAGTGTTCTCACAGGAGGCTACCATCATGCTCCCTGCTGTTCCTTTTCTCTGGCCTGAATAACCTAAAACGCTGATGGTAGAGCTTCAAAAGGAAGAGCGGAAGAAGCCTATGCATAGAATAGTGTATAGACTGGAAGGAAAGAAAACATGAAACCTTTCATCCCTGAACTTGAATTCTTTAACTGCTATGTTTTATATAAAGACAGAGGAACAGATACTATTGCAGTTGAGAAGAAAGCACCTCTTCTTGGGGAATGTGACACTCCATGGTGGAAACCCAACGCTGTGTATGAATTAAGTCTTCCCTGAGCTGTGAAGTCAAAAGATGAATAGGTCAATATTGGATCTTAAACAAATTTGGACTGACGGACCTCAACTACCTCAACTCCATCTAGACCCTGCTTGAAGCACATTGACAGTATCCAGCTTCAAAAGTTCAGTGAGTCTTCTGACTTCTCAAAATCTGTAAGTACATCCCCAAGCACACACAAAGAGTTGTACTTGCGAAGATGTGATAGATACAGGTAAAAAATGGTGTAGGGAAACTTGTAGGAAGGCCTTTCTTAGCATCAGTCAGGGTGACAAAGCATGTTGGACCATGGCTTCTCAGGGTGCATTCACAGCCCTGGAATGCCAGCTGGAAACACTTCACTGTAATTTAGCTCATTTGGTGTGCATTAAAGATGCTCGTTTCTAGAGCCCTATGTGAAATGTGCTGATACTAAACCCATCTTTCCTCTTATACCTGCAGGCCCCTAGCAGGTGGCCAAGAAGCTGATGGGAAGGAGAAGACACCGGTTTTAATCTAGTTGTTCGTGATAAAAATGATGAGAAAAGTGAAAAGATCTTATTCCACAGACCAATGCAATTACTTATGTTTAACTGCTTAATCCCAGTCAGAACCCTGAATTCCATTGCTATATATGAATGTCATGGTATGGTGAAGCCTTATTCAGTAATTAGGCGGTCAGAGACACAAACTAGAAACCAGATATGCAGACAGTGAAAGCTGACATAGCTCTCATGAAATCAGTGGAGTCATACCAATTTATACTAGCTGGGGATCTATCTTCGATTTCTAATAAAAAATTGAGAAATTGCATTTTTTCATGATATTTTGGTCACACTATACAGCAATAGCAATAAAATTAAAAGTTACAGATATTTATATAGCCAAGACAGAAGTAGAGGCAATGTGAAATCTTTAGCAATGAAATCCTACAACCACGTTACTACGCATTTCAGCGTTGGAGCCATGTGGATTACTGCTTAACTTTAGGGCAGCAAGGTAAGCTCGTTTTCTTGCGTCTGACTTTTTGGTTGCCATTACGGCTGCAAGCTTCCCATCCTCCTTATGACCTAATCTCCTGGTACCACCCCCAGGGAGAGGGGGAGAAGTTGCACCATAGGTGTTTTTCCATGGGCGGATGTCTAAATGTGAAAGGAAACAATTGAATTTTAATGACAATTTTGAGACACTGGAAGTTAATTTCTGGGCAGCACAGAAATTAGTGGGGCTTGCTGCTGCCAGGAGCTGCGTGCCCGCCTCTCCTGCTGACGATAGCAGGATTACAGGTGCTCAACTTTTTGCGTAAGTAAGACCCAAAATGCCAAGTCCTTCTTTTGTGACACAGAAGGCAGGGTGAGAGACCAGCTGCTATCGGACCCAACTGAGTTGCCCCAGTGTCAACGCAGAGCAATTTCTACAAAAATTAGGGTAACTGCTCCAGATTTACGCTCGCAGAGATGTGTTCTCATTAGGTATTTACAGCATAGCATAGCAGCATTGTTCAGGGTAAGAAGGTAATTTTGTTCGGTGCTGTACAAAACATTTCATCAGATGAAGTTCCTGCATCCAAAAGCCCTACAAAAACGATTGCAGAGAGCACTGCAAACAACAGGATATCCTGGGAAGAAAGCATGCCAGTAATTGCAGCAAAGGCAGCCAGCTACAGAGGCTTTTCCTACATGCAGGGTAATGATAATTCTGCCAAGGAGGCAAGTTGTTTATTTCCTTTTTAGCTATGATATTTCCATCGCATTGCTGAATCACAGTTCCTTAACAGCTTACAAACATAATGTTTATAAAGCTTTAGAGACCTTGTGATATCTAAGACAGTATGTCCCAGTTTATCTAAATATCTATGAAAATATGTACTCTAATTAAAGTTTGGGGTGTTGTTTTGGGTGGAGGTTTTTTGTTCTGTTTTTTTTTTTTTTTTTAATAAGTTTAGTAAAGAAGGGATAATTTTTGGTCTTGTTTTTGTCTTCTTAGAAGATTCAGGAAGGAATATAAAGGATAGTCTCGAAATCTGTATATATACTTGTAGATAATGAAATAGAAAATAAAGAAAATAAAAGATGCTTCAAAATAGTGCCAGTCATTTAATCTGCTCTGTAGTTAGATGGCAGAGTTTCAGGCATTTTCACCAAAAGGAGACCCACTGCAGAGTACTGTCTTTTTGATTTGGGGCTTGACAATCATAGCCCTGAATAGGTCATGAAAGGGATCAGCCTTCCCCGTGTTACCCCTCTGCTCAGATGGCAGCTCCAACCAAAAAAGACAAGAAAAGAGGACAGACGTAGCCACCTGGCACTGCCTTCTTGCACAGAAAGAAGCAGGCAGGGGAGGAGGGAGCTGGTGGCCAGCCAGGTGTGGCAGAACTCACAAGCCAGGCTGCTGAGCTGGAGCGCGTCCTCCAAATGAAGAAGCTAACGTTGGGGAACTGCTTCCCCTGCAAACACCTCTGTATCCCCATTTGCCTTCTCCCATGAGATGGTGAAGCACGCCTCTTATTTGGCTGAAAATTTTCAGCCTGGTGTTGAGTATGTTAGCGTCTGTGTCCACCAGCACACTACAAGATATACGTAAAACATCATTGCTGGACGTATTCTTGAAGTTCCCTTACACTGAAGCCAGTTCTCATGTTAGTTACAGGAGAATTAAAAGAAACCTCAGGGAGACTGATATTACTGACCCTGTTATCAAACCAGTTTTTCCTAACTGACTAATACTATTCTTTATATACGCTACCCAGAGTTTAGTTGTGTCCATTATTTTCTCTATTCACTTACTTCAGTACATGTAATTTTACTTAGGGCAATTTGCTGCCCTGTACTATTGGATACTGTGGTACGGTTCATTACATTAGAGCAATTTTCCTAGTTAAGAGACTTCACCATAATGTTTTGCTACTAAATTTCTGCTGAGAAGTAAAGCCACTAGCTCATGAACACCCCATCCAAGTCCTTCTAGAGCCATCCTGAGAACTTCAGTGATCCCCATGCTAGGACCCTGCATTCATCAGGCTTGTACAAAACCTGAACAGCCACAGCCTCAGCCCCTGCTCTGAGCCTTTGGGACATGGATGTTCAGAGAAGACTGCAGAAAAATAAAAACCATGGCCACAATCAACAATCAATTATTTTAATAATTGTTAATATAAAACCATATTCCTAACCCTTACTTGTTGCAGCCAGATGCACGGTAGGATACACGATATTGCCTGAATCTATTTTTTTTTTGCCTCTTTTTTATGAATAATGACTTTTTAAGAGATTGGTGTATTAATTTCCAGTTGTTAGGAGGCTGTTGCTCTACGTTCCTACCTGCGCGGCTAGGATATCACATTGTGTCTAAGTTACCAGGGCAGTATACTACCCAGAGTTAACATACAGAAGCAGGTTCTTCTATTCCAGCAGTATTATGCTGCTTCTTGGTACAATTCTTTAGGTACAAGCCCAATGAAAATGGCCCTTCACTATTTGCCACTACACCTCGGTTTTTCTGTCTCATCTTTATGTTGCTGAAGAGCATGTACAACATGGGATGCTAGTTTTCCTCCTCGTGGCCTCAGTGCAACAAATTGCTATGCAAGAGCAATTCCCACTGATTTCAGGTAATTCTGCTGCTATACTTACAAATACAGGAGTTAACATTCAAGAAGTTATTTGTGTACTGGAGAGATAAACAGGTCTTCCAATCCTCCTACAGGTGACCACAAGCTACAAGTTTTATAGACATTTGATGTTGCCACTAAATGAAAGAGTGTCACAAAGCTCTTGAGAAAACAGTCGGAACAAAGTTTTAGTAGTTTGTTAAGGTGTCATAAAATGCATGTGCTTTATGAGGCTACAACCTGTGTGTAGCAGGTGTATGCAGCCTGCTCTGAATTTCTAAATCCATCACCAACATATCATTGGGAACTTGGGCTTCTGAGAGTCACTTCTCTCCCCAGGCCTCAGTTTCCTTATATGAAAGTAAGGGTTATGTCTTTCATACCCCCCAGATGAATAGATCAAATTCACTCATTAAATGTCAAGTATTATAATCAATCACAGGTTTACCATGTCTGTTTTAGGCAAACATTTTAAACTATAACATCAAAATAAACCACTCATAAAAGGTAGGCATGGTTGCAGAAGCTCCAGACTGTGGAACATGAATCTCAGCGATTTCAATGGATGCGATGCCAAGCTTACAGATCAGAGGAACTTCAATGTGTTCTAAAGGTATTAGCTCTCCAATGACAAGTGGTTTGGGCTTCATCTTCTACTAATTCAGGAAAGATCTATGTCAATACCATCACAGTCCCTCCATTACTTTTCCCCTCACTTTGAGTATTTTTCTATGAATGTTGCTTGCTACAAAACAAACAATCAGTAACAAAAAAAAAAACAAACAAAAAACCACCAACAACCTCCCCAGCATTTAAAGGTTAAAACTATTGCTTGTTTTTCCTCTTAAAGAATTTTGATTTTGACAAAAATGTATTTGCTAGGTAAGGGGTAGTAAAGGAACTGAGAAATAATTCAATCACTGTGATCACTCTCACATGGGTCTGCTACTGGTGATCCTTCCTTACATAAACGGAGCTGTGCTTAAGGAATGTGGGATGCTACAGTTTCAGTAATTTCTTGATTCTACCAAGACAGACAACTTCAGACCCGTAAAGTTCCTCTTTTGTGTAGCACTTCCTTTAAAACAAGTTTGTCTTCTTGAGTAAATTTTTCCCTGGCTGTAATGTGATATATATACACACACAGAGAGATATACATGTGTCACAGATATCTATATATAGATATCCATCTCACTTATTCCATTGGATAGGTGTTTTACAGATTAGAAAAACAAAAAGTCCAAATTTATCTATTTTGTGTATAAGAAAAGGTAGTATTACCCAAGTTAGAAGTATAAGCTCCATTTATTTCTATTTTTCCCTGAATACACCACTACCACCTACCCCAGAAGTCCCTGATGTCAGTAGCAGTATATGTACATGTGCAGCTGCAAAATCTTTTGATTTCCATGTGTCAGTGGAAACCATCACTGGATTACTGTATTCTTTGTCACACATAAAAGATTAAATCAGCCTAAAAATATTTAACACTTTCTATTGATGCAAAGACATCATAAGAAGAGCTCCAAGTATCTTTTGAACACGGAGGAGTCACTATGCTGTATCCTACTAAAATACATACTACTTCCAAAATTTCTCAAGTGGACAAGATGAATAGGGAGGGAGGAGGGAAGAAAATTATTCAGAAAAAAGTCCAAGTTAGAAATGGAAAAAAGATTTTCTAATTTGTAATTCAGAAGACTGCGCTTTTTTCATTCCTTGTTTAAAGATCTATATTTTTAATTATAAATTTCAAGCATATTTTAGATGTCTCGCTCTTTTCTTGTGAATATAAAAATATGAAAGAATAAGGTAAAAAGAAGTTAAATAGTGATATAATTTGTTCAGAAAGCATTGACTGATAAGCATATGCATGGAATTACCTAGTTCAGTTCTACTCAAACATTTTCCTAACTGGAAGAAAACAGGTAAGTTCCTCACCCATTTTAACAGTCATCATTAATGGATGTTAAAATTAGCAACAGTTCATTGGCAGCTTCCCGAGACGGGCACCAATGTAAGGATTTGTATTTGATACATGTGAAAAAAAATATAAAAAAATCATTGTTATCCTGCATTTGGATGAAGGTTTGAAATAGTTAAACATAAAATACCAAGTATGTCACTCATGGACCTGATAACTGTTTCCAGGGCCAGGCGGGGCTGGGGAGGGGGGAGATAATTGTATCCATTAATTAGAAGTCTATGAAAAAAATTAAGGCCTGAAACCATAGCTTTCAACAAAGAAAATTTTGTTACTTCTATTTATTTCTGCGCAACAAAACCAAAATGCCGGCCGGGATTTCTGGGCATTTCCACAATCCAAACAGCAAGAGGAGGCTATTCAAAGTTACGAGAGTTTTGGTGGTAACTGCAATGGAAACAGAACGGAGTCTTAATCAGTTACTTAGAATGAACTTACATTGATTTATCATCTTTTCTCCCCTCTGTGCTCAAAAAGCCAGAGCCATTCATGCATTACTGATGTATGTTCAAAAAAACCACGCATAGGCAATAACATACTATTCTTGCAAGTATTTTGAGGGAGGGAGATTGCGTGTATGATGCCAGTGCTGCTGTACCTTAGGGCGATGAGACGCTAAGAAAATACAGAGGAATACTTCTTTTTGTGCTTTGAATAAGTCGTCTTCTGTAACAGAATATAAATTAATAATTTCTAAGTTTACTATTACTACTCTATTAGAATGACAATTTTTGAAACAGATTAGATACTTAGGTGGAAACATGTCATTATCAGCAATTTGTGTTGCAAATATATTTACTACATTCAATCAACATCCTAAGTGTACTCCTATACCTGCATGATTAAATGAGCTCCAGGTCCTTCATATATGGCATAATAGTAAAAAGTAAAAAAGATCTAAATTGCTATTTATTCAGCAACTGAATCTTAGCCAACATGCACCACTATTTGCCATAGTTAGTGGTAATTTTACACATGTAGTAAGCACATAAGACCCTTGCAACATTTGAAAGCCTGAGATTTGCATTATTCTTAAGACTGTTTTAATTTTAAGTATATACCAAAAAAATAAAACATGGGCATTTGCAAAGGAAAAAAACCCAACACTTTTAATTTTGTTAAGACTGAGATAAACTAATAAAAGAAAAGAAATAGAATATTAAAGTTGTTAACCCTCCGTTCTCAACGTAACTCCTATAGTTATATGCTCTCCTTTCCTTTCTGGCAGGATCTAATTTTCTGCAGGGCTATCAAGGGGACCGCTGCCCTCCATTTTCCTAAAGTTACCACACCAACATCTGCTAATGCAGTACGATGTGCTGTTTACCCTTGTTGTAAACTTAAGGCTTTTCCATTTAAGAACTGTATAAATGAATCAGTATTCATTCACACCTATGTCTAGAGGTATCTATTATAAAGCAGAGACCACTCATTTTTAATTTCCTGCTTATTCTGATTTTATGCCGTATTCCTTTTCACCGATGCTGTTCAGAACTGCTTAGGTATAATAACAACTGCAAGGGAAGTGAAAATGAAAGCAATGTATTTTTCCCCTCATTTGCTGTAAGTATTTATCAGCAGACAAAAGTGATAAAAATTCAGGGGTAAGAGGTCTTGCCTGACATCTCATTTAAAAAACTCAGTAGTTTAGCGAACTACTACAATTCAGTAGCTTTGTCCCCTGCTCCAAAAACCAAGACAACAGAATCCCAAAACGTCTTTATATATTTATATTTGCCCTCTGAAATCCAGTTCAATATTTAGTAACTTGTATTCAGCTTCAGAGTTTCCAAGGGAAGTAGTAGAGGTTTGTCTGGTTTTTTTAAATAATAAATTTCTCATCTACTGAAAGGAAGTGTATGTATGTCAGTAAAAAGTGTGAGCAAAAAGGGAAGATTAATTAACATGTGAATAAATGCAACCACCCTTTCTTCAGTGGATGCTTTTGAGTCAGAAATTATTTTTTCTCATGCTGCATAAACCCACTATTTGAACAAGTACCCACAAACATCGCTTGGCCCTCTAATCGTCGTCACTATCAAGACAGAAGCAACTGTTATTGATCACACACAACATTCTGTAAGACATATTTTTTCCAATTAAATTTATATTCTCCTTCTTGGATGTCTGCTTTTATTTTGGTTTGAACACAATTGCAGCTTTGTTAACTCCTGTGGCGATAAGTCATTTACAGAAACTGTTGCTCTCAGTAACATTAGCTATTACTGATTATAGTATTGCTTAAGGCAGATTCCTTGTTGTAAATGGCATTGAACATTTTTATCTGGATATTGCAACAACACATTATGAGCATTGGGATATAAACAGAATAGTAAGTAATGCGGTTGGCCTCTGGATTTAAGCAATAAACTAGTGGACTTGTGCGTGGAGACACACTCAGCTAGAAAATAGAAGTATCACCAAAGCATCTGATACGATGCCTACCTCTTTCTCTACTTTGCTAGTGACCGATTATCACTTTCAACTGAGAACCACAGGTCAAAATTTTCAAGGACGGCTTCTGGGTTTGAGCTTATAGCTTGAAATACCTAAAGCTGGATTTTCCAGTTGCGAGGTTTCCAGACTTCTCAGTGGGATTGTATCCCCCTCAACATCAGGAAAAAACAAAGCCAGAACAGGCCCCGCATCACTTCAAATCAAAACCCATTTCATCTGAAAAATTGAACCTGGGGTTTAACATCTCCAGAAGGATGGTATGATCCCTATTAGCGTACACACGTTAAAAAAAAACCAACAGTCTAAAACACTTCTTTAGTCAAGCCCAACCTTATCTCACCTCCTTTCTCAACTTTGTTTTGTTTGATATCAAAATAATGTATACAAATTCCAGAAATTTGACGCACCATAATAAACAATTTTCGCCCTTTTAATTAATACAAACGTACTGTGAATATAATCTTTTAAAAAATAATTTTATAGGATCTCTACATATATAAAAATAGTAAATATTTATGGTCAGTCTCTTGATTACAAGAAATATGAGAATTACATTCAAGCAGCTTTTCGACAAACACTGAAGTGCTGTGTTTATCCATGATATCCTCAGTTATAAAGGTGGGAGTGTAACAGCGCTGTTAGGGAAGTCTGCTGGAGTTCGGGTCTCAAATCTGACTCCGTCTGTAACCCGTTGTGACCTACTCCAACGCACCATATTAAAACTTTCTTTTACATCAGCTTTCCTAATACCTAACTCACCCAAATAAAGTGTTTTCCTACTTTCATATACCAGGGGGAGAGGGAAGAATCCTGTGATAAATGATATTTGCAGAGTTATTGGTGATTTCTTAGTGCAAGGTAAAATAAGCTTGTAGTTCTCTAGTATTTAATTATGATTAGTAAAGACAGGATAAGGCTACACCGTATTGTACCGAATGAAGACGTTTTCCAAGGAAGTTTTATTATTATTGTCAATACCAAATCATACTGTGACCTCTCATGAACCATGCTAAAACTGTCTTTTAAGCTGCGATGTTGCTCTATGAGGATATTCCATCTGCTTTCAAAGTAAGTGCCAACTTGTTTAACTCCTGACAAGGCTTTACCATGGTCCTGTCAAGCAAGCAAGGAGAACACCGAAAAGAAAGCTACAAAGCCAAATCCATTCTGGGTTCACGCAATGCAAACTAATTCATGTGCCCTAAAATCTAACACTGAGAAATCCTTCGTCTCTGTGACCTACCACCTCATCTCATTACAATGTGTTCACCGATTATTATTTCTTTTTCCTTTTCCCCCAGAAAGGACAGTTGCCCACCAGAATGCTTTCAAACGGAGACAAGTGGGTGCCCGGTCCCTAGGGGCTGTACTGTGGCCGTGGGAGCCCCATCTCCCCCCTCTGCCTCAGCATCAGTGCAGGGGCGGCCCGGCTCCAGCGCGACACACCGGTCCCTTGGGCAAGTCAGACAAAGCCACAGATTTTGGGCAATGGCTCGTAGCCTTGGTAAGGAACCCCCCGCCGCTTTTCCTTGCTCCGGCATCCACGTATTGTAATTCCTCAGCTTTCAGCAACTTTCCTCCGCACCTCCACCCCTCCTGGAAACTTAGGGCAAACGCCAAGGAGAGGGAGAACAAAGGGGCAAAGAACAAAGAGCCGGTCAGGGGAAGGGAGCGCTCCCCCCTTTCGGGTCAGCCCGGGGACCCTCCCCGCCCGCCGCCGCCCCAGGGGCAGCCCTGCCCGCCCGCCGCGGAGCCCCAGCCGGCTGCCACAGCGGGGGACACCCCACGGGGCGGCCCGGCCCGCAGGGTGGCCGTGGGCCCCCTGCCCGAGTTATGAGCCCCCCCGCCCTCACACTGCGAGGGCTTCCGCGGGTTCTGGTTTGTGCCCGACCGCGAAGAGCCCACTCCTGCCGTGCCCTCAAGAGCAACGATGGAATAACTCGGCAGGGGGGCGCACCGCCCCCCCCCCCCCCCCCCCCCCCCNCACGCAGCCCCTTTCCGCCTGCCCCAGCCCGGGCAGGGCTGCCCCAGATCCGTGCACCGGGCGCACGGATCACCCCCGGGACACTAACACGTGTCTGGCCCCAAAACCGCGGCCGGCGCTTCCCGGAGCCGGGGCCGCTCCGCGGGGCGGCTGTCGGGGCTCTTAGGGACCACAAGAAACCAGCGAGCAAGAGACCAAGGCGGGGGAGCTTCTCGGTTTCGCTGCAGAGGTCCCGTTCGCCTCACAGCAGCGTTGAACTTTTGTTAAAGCGTCACCAGAGCACCGTTTTTCAGATGGTCCTCTCCCCCTTGCACACCCCCTTACCGAATGCGATCCTTTTGCAAACCTCCTGCTCCCTCGATTAGCAGTGAAACACCCGTGAAAAGCTGCAGGTACCCTCGTTACCTGTTGCTACAAGGCCCCTGCCCTCCTACGGGAGGGGGCAATTAATTCTTTCTTTTTTTTTTCCCCCACCGTGGCCGTGCTGCGCTGGCTGCAGGTGGCCCTGGGCTGGGATAGCCCAGCCGAGGTGTTAAACCCCGGGTGGCTGCGGGCAGCGACCGAGCGAAGCCGGGGGGGAGGTTTAGGCAGCACGGGCGGCAGCCACGGCAGCCCCCGGAGCGGCGAGCGGTGCCCGGCGTTGCTGGCCAACTTCAGAGCGGAACCGGGGGGGTAGTCAGGAGAGGCCACCAACGGCTGCGAACGGGCGGGGGGAGGGGGTGTCACCGTGTCATCAGGTTGCCAGGGGACCACATGCACTAAATGCCATCCTGCAACTACCTTGAAGAGAAGGATAGGGAATTATCATCCTTCTTCTCGGTCAGGCATTTCCAAATTAAAGAGTTAATTGACGCCGTTCTTCATTTGAGTAATAACCAAAGGGAATCCGAGCATTACCTGAGAAACTTTTAGAGGTTTTTTTCCTTTCTTTCTTTCTTTTTAATTTAAGCTAGAAGCGAGCTAACAGAACCTCACTTTCCCGAAGGCGAAATTAATCTAACCCTTAATCGGGAGAGGAAACAAGCAGCGAGCACGGCACCGGCACAGAGACGGGATGCGATGCCCGCGGGAAGCGGTCCAGAAGCGGTTCCGAGCGTAAACCGGGCTGGGCGCTCCCCGAACCGGCCCCGCGACGGGCCAAGAGCCGCGGCGGAAGAGCCCCCTCGTCCCTCAAGCCCCTGCTGCGAGCAACCCTCGTTTGCGAAATCAGAGAAAGATGGGGAATGAGAGAAACAGTTTAAAAACCTGAGGTTGGCAAAACGAGGAGCTGAGGTGCAGCCGTGACACGCGTTTGCGTGAAACGCTGCCCTGGGAACGGGAGTAAAACTTCAGCCCAGCCCGTGCCCTTAGTTAACTAAAGCCAATTACTTGCCTCCATATAAAAGGTTTCGCGTATGGTTACATGTGAGGAAATAGGAGAAGCTCATGACACTGTTTTTGTTATGATTTAATCAAATAAATTAAAGGAGAAGGGTAAGGAAACGCCCAATTTGGAACTTCAAAAAAAAAAAAGGAAACTAAAAAAAAGCATGAGTTTTGAGGGACGCTCTCTGTCCAAACCCTTTCCTGCTTGCACAGAGCAAAGCGAGACGCCCGGAGTCCACTCATCTCATTACTGCTGGTTGTTTGGGGTTTCTCTTTTCCTGGTAAAGGAGTAACCTTTCATAAGCGATTGCAGTTTCGGGGGGGAAAAGATGAATAGGTGCCAAAACAAACTGGGGGTGGGGCAGAATTTTGCGTTTCAAGCAATTTAGCAGACAGCAATTCTGCTTACAGCAGAGATGTAGGTGGATACTTGAAAACATCTTCCACCGGGGTGTCCTACTTTGGCAATTCTAATTAAAACAAGGTTTAAAAGATGCAAAGGAAGAGTAAGCTTCTTGCTTTATTTCCAATGGGCGTGGGGGATACCGTCAGGCACAAAGTGCTTCCAGCTTGTTCTAACGTGCACCTTTGTTTAAAAGAAAAAAAAAAAAATCAAGCTCGTCCTCTGATTTCAACTAATGTATTTTTAACTGGAGTTCTTTCCTCTGCTTTGTGTGATCTGATACCCACCGTATAGCCCTGGCCCACTTTCAGCCCTGCGGGTGCCCTGTATTGTATGCTTGTCTGAAAGAAAAAGGGAAAAGTCTTCCATCTCACACTCTGGTGCCCTATACCTGTGCTTGGGAATTGAATCGTGTCCAAGCTAGGGGTCAGCGAAATACGGATCGCATTCCTCTTCTCCCTGCCTAACCCGGGAGGAGCCGTGACTCTGTAGGTCCAGCCTGGCTGTGACCGTCCGGTATCTTGAATCAATAACGCAGCCACTTTTCTGACGCTTCTTTTCCACGGCTGCTTATTGAAAAGGAGCCTTTACTGCCACCTATAAATAGCGCTGGATCCAAGTCACTTTTTTTTTTTTCTTCCCCCTACGTAAAGCAGCAAAGTTATAACCAAGATACCGCAAGTTCTTCTTGCTATTTTGGAAGGGCTCGCCGCCGGAGGGGCTGTGCGGGGGGTCCCGGCTCCAAAGGCGGCTGCGCTGCAGCCTCTGAAGGGAGCCAGGGGCTCCGGCGGACCCAAACCCAGACAGACACCGGCTGCCTTTGAACTTCGTTCACAGGCACGTGAGGGAGAGGAACAAATACCGATACTCACCGTGCTCTTTGGCTTTCCAGGTGTAACTCCGTCTCTCCCTCTTCTTTGTGTATAAATGAGCAGAGGTTACATCCCGGGCACACAGTATAACGCCCTGGATAACCCCGACCCTGTTAATTTAATGCTAGGCTAACCTGAGAGTGTGTGATTGGAGCTCAAGTGTTGTTTTAGAGAAGCGCCTCTCCACGCTGGAAGCAAATTCGCCTTCTCTGCCCACACCCCGCCTTTCCACGGGAAGTCTCCCAGCCCTTCATTCCTCCACGAACCAGGACACCTACCTTTCCCAGAGCCACGCCGCCTACTGCAGATTGCATTTCCCCCCCCCCGTCTCGAATCAACTGTGCAATTTCTGAAACCCACGTGCCGTGCCCCTGCCCGCTGCGTGGGGCTTTGGTTTCACATACGCTGTGCCACGCCGAGGTCTGGGACTGCCCGAAGAGCCCCGAGACCTCGCGTGGGGAAGGAGACAGGCGGGGGGNCCGGGGCGCTCCCCCCCTCCCCTAAATCGCTCTCGGAGCGCTTCCTACCTGCCGGCAGAGCAGGCTGGGAGCTGACGGACCTGCTGTGCGCGGAGACATCAAACCCCCTTATCCCCGCTCTTTTTTTAATTTATTTCCCTTTTAATTCCCCCCAATGGGGATTGATGAATACAGCTCGTTACTCGCGCTGATACCGGGTAATAATTGTCGGGGGGTGGGGTGTGTGGGGAGGGTGGTGGTGGTCCTGAGCACTC
>VYZM01011913.1:210025-239077 GCA_013398915.1 Dromas ardeola | reverse complement strand
CCATCGCCCCCATCCACCCCAACCCAGGGACTGAAGTGTGTTACTGCCAAGTTGTACTTTAACTTCTCCGCAGGTAATAATTAAAGGGCTTCTTTCTAAATCTTTCCCCCTCACAGAAACACAGGGGCTTGCTTTCGCAATAGATCATATTGATCACCCACGCTCTCCTCAGAGCCACCGCCGATCGCCGATCTTGCGCAGCAGGTAGAGCCGCCTGCGAGCTGCACACACTCTCCTGGGCCTTCCCCCATATTTTTTTTTTTTTTCTTGAGCTCAAAGGTTTCTTTAGGAATACATTTCTATAAACACTACCAAATCTTCCAAAGGGGAAGCTCCACATGCAAAAGGGGACTGACAGTCGCTCAGGTGCACGCATGGAGGCTTTGGCCATACCTCCAAATTTTGCCCCATAGCCACATTGTGGGTGAGTTTAGAAATAAGAGATATAGAGGGAACAAAGTCACTGACATCAGCAGGGGAGTATCACTGTCGATGCAGAAGACCTCCAACTTTTTCTAGCGGCGACACTTTCCAAAGAAAACCTTCAGCCTTGTCCTAACAGCCGTACTGAAAGTTTTAGGGGCTCTCAGTTACTTGAGATCATAAATTAATCTCCCAGAGAAGTGCGGCACACACCTGATATCAAGGGAGGGTCAAGAGCTGGCCAGTTCCAGCTGATCCCGCATTTGATTTACTTCGGGCTGTTAAGATGTATGCTGTGGTGTTTTGATAAGAAAAAAGGAGTCAGCAGTTTGATTTGGCAAGTCTTTCCTTTCCTTCCACGCCCCCACCCCTCCCCCTCTGAAGAGGGCTGCAGTTATAAACTAAGGAATTTGTAATTGCTGCTGGGGTGATTTTTAGCAGGGGTTCTTGGTCTGCATGGGGCTATCTCATCACTTACTGTTAACACTTAACTGTGTTTCTTACTCTCCTAAGCAAGCCAGAGAGTGGCATGAACTTTTTTTATGCAGCTCGTTTATCTCAGGTCTTTGGCATCTTCACCTTGTGCCTTCGCAGGGGTTCATCCCAGCCAGGGTACTTGGAGCAACAGCAAAGACAGTGGCCATCACCCAGCTGGTCACAACAGCGAACTGCTCCGTCTCGGCAGAGCACTACCACAGCTGCCCCCCTCACACCTCTCTTTTCTGCAGGGCCTTGAGTCTGAGTTGCATCACGTCCCTCAGAAATATGTAATTTATTTTTTTTTTATACTGTACAGATGTACTTATACAAGCTGCAGGGCTGAATTGGGAGGCTGCTTGTTCTTAGTTGAATTGAAGTATTATTTGTAGATCTCTCCTGCACCTGCTGTGCCCTCTTGTACAGCCCCCTCAAAACTTTCAATGACAGAGAGTTACAAAATACAAAAGGGATATTATCTCTGATGTGAGAGTCTGTATAGCGTAAAGAATACCAGCAACACTCCAGGCTGGAGGACCATTGCACAAATAACACCCCTCGGAGGCAGCAGCAATGGGTGCATAAATGGTGGACTAAGAATCGGATCAGGATTTTTGGATTCTATCCCTTATTTATTCTGCTTTTCTCCTACTTTAGTTTCTCCGCCTCTAAATTCAGAAAGTAATAGCCACTGACCATATTGTCTTTCCATGAGGCACTCGATGTCTGAAAAAAAAAACCCTGAAATCCTCAGCAGACTTAATCTGTGACAATATTCTAAGGTGGATGTGCTGCCATTCCTTGTACTGGGGTTGGCAACCATTTCTCAGCAGAGATCATATTTTCTCTTGCATGTAGCTTTAGAAAAAACATCATCACTTAGGCTGAAAACTGATATGCTGACTGTCTGTACTGGGCAGATTATTTTGAAAATACCTGCCAAAACAATTTGTCCATTTCCAAGAGCAAGGTTATGGAAAAATAAACAGTTTTGCTCATAGTAAAAAAAATGGAAACTTTTTCCTTTGAAATGCTCTGCTGCCCTCAGGCTTTGAAGCACAGCCTCAAATGTGACCTTTTTTTTATTTAAAAAGTGCCTTTCCCTCTCTGGAAATTTATCCAAATATAGCTAACTTGTAAGTATTAGAAATTTTGTGATGAACACACTCTTGGTAATGATTTTTTTATTCTAGCAGGAAAAAGGAATTGCTGAAGATTGGCCCTTGCTGCAAACAGAAGCTTAAGGATACAGTGGTGAGGCCAGATTTCCCCTTTAATCCCCACCTCCAAATTTTCCCCATGAGCCCGAGCTTTGGCGCAGGATCTGAGAGGTAGGAATCCTATCTCTTCTAAGCTCCGAATGATTTGAAGGTTGTGTCAAGAAGAAAGGTCTCTGCAGGAATACAACGGGGAGAAAAAAAAAAATAATAAAAATCCAGCCTGTGACAGAGCAGGCAATAGAAGCAGCCAAGCAGTCCAGAGAGAAAAACTGGGACTGGTGTTTGGAGGCAGGAGCCTGGGACTGATTAGGTAAGGAGACACAGAGGTTGTGCAGAGAAAGCAGAGAGAAACCGTTCAGTTGAGGAGCCTGGAGGGGAGAAAAGGGACTAGCAGGGCAAGGAGAGCAAAACCGACTAATGTTGTCAGCCAAGAGCAAGGATGCGTAATTGCAGGATGTCCAGAGTAGCTGGGCTGAATTTCATTTGAAACATGGTAGAAATCCTGAAAGTCAAAGTGTTTTATTTCAGTATTTTTAACTGATGCAGTACAGCTGCATCATTATTGTGTTTTATTTGGAATAGAATCTGCTTTCTAATGCTAAAAAAGAATGAAATGACCTTCAAGAGAAGTGTTTCAGAGCTGATCCAAAACACCTTTTTAATGATTTTTTTTGTGTGTCACCACCAGACTATGGAAACGTGTTATATATTCAACATTAGCTGCAACATCAGGCACTGGGATATTAATGAAATGACTAACCTGAGGGTTTCAGAGCACCTCGATTCAGTCTCCGTACATTATGATACAAAACCATGCAAGAGTTTATTCCACAAATTTCCTGAGGCAGAAACGAAACCCTGCAAGATACACCCTCTCTGGGGAAAGATCAGAACTTTGTAGTTTTTATTCACTAGACTGCTGTCTAATTTGTCACGGAATTGGGTACAGTTCATGTACGAGGTAGAGAATGACAAGAAGAGAAAGCGCGGCTTTGTGGCAAGACGGTAGCTGAATTTTGCCTTCTGAGTTTGCTTCCATTCCCCTTTTACCTCAAAGCTCTACAATATGGGGAAACTTGCCCCTAGAGGTAATGATTAACTGAGATTTTCATATTATGAGGGCCCATCTTGAAATTTGAGGGTCTGGTAGGCTGAAGTAAATAACTCACTACCTCAGACAAAATCCATGGGACTGTGCATTGACAATACCAAGTGATGCAGAATGCCAAATGGGTTGAAAAATCAAGTAGTCACTATCTCTAATTGAATACCCAAAATTAGCAGGCATTTTTTACTTTAATCTTGTTCATTTGGAATACAGATTTATTAAAAAAGATAGGATGATCTCATTCCTTCAAGTTCAGGTTGCAAAAGGTGTTTGCTAAGCACCCAGATAATATTGCATGGTGCACAGAAGAACAGGAGAAAAACAACAGTGTTGAGTTCACATTAGGGTTTAAGCTGTGTGCCCCAAATAAAACCTAGAGTCCCATATAGGTAAGCTTAAGAGTGGAAACTAACTCCTGAAGAAATCTTTGCCCATGTACTACTCTGAATGCCAAAGGGGTGCTCGTGAAGGAGTTCAAGCAGAAAAGTCCCACTGCCCTGTCAAATTGTATTCATGCACCATTGCGCTAAGAATGGATGAAATAAAGGCTTTGTAAAGTTACTCATGAAAAGGGGGGAAGGAGAGGAAGAAAAAAGGAGAGAAGCAAGCCCAGGGTATCAGAGAACATGGAAATAAGGTGCTCTGCCAGAAGAGACCAAAGTACATGCTTCTACCGATGAAAGCACTTGGTATCTCGGACACTTCCATTTCAGGCACACACTACAGCAACTTGACTTCTGGTTACTGCACAGTCTCTTTCCCTTTGTTTTTAAAGTCCTCTCAATTGCTTCAGAACTAACATTTTTTTTATTACATAGTCTGAATTTTGAGGAAAACAGTTTTTCCTGGAAAATTCTTGGTCATAGAATCATAGAATCATTTAGGTTAGAAAAGACCTTTAGTATCATTGAGTCCAACTGTTAACCTAACACTGCCAAGTCCACCTCTAAGTGCCCTAAGCACCACATCTATACGTCTTTTAAATACCTCCAGGGATGGTGACTCATCCACTTCCCTGGGCAGCCTGTCCCAATGCTTGATAACCCTTTTGGTGAAGAAATTTTTCCTAATGTCCAATTTAAACCTCCCCTGTTTCCTCATGTCCTATTGCCTGTTACTTGGGAAAAGAGACCGACACCCACCTCGCTACAACCTCCTTTCAGGCCATCTCCAAGTATGTGATAGTGTAATTAAAGGCTGTATGATAAAGCATCTGCACAAGGGATTGGTACTGAGCGGTGTGATTAGCTTTCATTCTGTCACTTCCTACTGCTTCCTACTGGCTTTAAATGTTTATAGAGCCTGTAACGCTCTTTTACTTTGAGTGTGTCTGTGTATGTGTAAAATATTACATGGCTATGCAAGATTTATCCCCTACCTAATTTATTGCCGTTCTTTTAAATTTCAATTAAAATACAGGTTTTTGCATCGGTTGCTTGATTTTTCATTCCTTGTTGATTTTCATTCCTTGATTTTTCATTTCATTCAACCCCATTGCAAATTTAGGAGTATTAGTGGTGTCTCATTTATTTTAACAAATATTTTTTTAATTTTTAGTTTTAGGGAGTTGAATGCTTATGAAACACAGCAGGTTCATAGCTTTTAGACAGTGTTTCATCTCATCTGCTGATCAGGTACAACACAGGTAACACCTCTGTCCTACCAAAGTTAAGCATAACAGCAAAATGGTGACTGAAATGGAGAGTTCAAGTACCCTCTGACTTTTTTCTCAATTAGCACATATTTAATTGCTTATTTATTTGATAACACTGGCACCTATCTATTGTGGACTGGACTAAAATCTTCAAACGATTTCAAGTGGGTGAATTTAACATTAACAACCCAGATTGCTCTGGATTTGAACAAACGACAGGAAAAAACACACTCTTAAACATTTAAAATTTTGTTTTCTCTTTTACAACACAGAGGAGCTCCAGAATCACTCTTCCTTTTAGTCATAGAGATAGGAAGTGCATGGCATGTGGTCCTGACCTCAGTCAGAGCATCCTTGGCCTGGAGTCAAGCAGTCGCCGCACTCACTGAAACAGCCAAATTAACTGTCTGCTTAGCCATGGTTTAAAATTCATCCACTGATCCAAGACAGTAAGCGAGACAATAATTTGCTACTTCTACTTTGCTTCACAGCAGATCCTCATTCAGAATAAACTTGCAGTTCGGCATCAGTTTTTATGCCCAGAAATAACCACAGTGGCATTGTAAAATTGTACCTGTAATAACTTGAACAAATGGGATAAATAAATGCAAATGTAAAAAGAGAAAACTGATCCAGTTTTTTGTAACGCAGAGACTGTACGAGAGCAGAGTATAAAGATAGCTTCATGAGTCCTGATGCAGTCAGCAGTCACCATTATTTTGAGTAGTAACTCCTAACAAATAAAGTGCCATTTCCTCTGAGCAAGGACCTCTTCAGCATTGCTTTTACCACCACAGCCTAACTCCTTGCTTCTCTAACAAACCACAGGCTTGTTTGAAATGTTACAGGGTAAATTGCTTAATGCTGTCTAGAGACTTCAAATATGTGAAGTACCCAGTGCATAAAAGACAGCTTATTTCAAAAGCAAGCATAACAAAACTGCCCTGCTAGAGAAGAGAGCCTCTGTCTTTTTCCCATTGGTATTAGGTGCTGCGCTCAAATTTAGTAACACAGCAACGTATGCTTCCAAGTCCATCATTTTTATAGCGATGTACAAGACGGAATAACTAATATAATCTCAATTATGCAATGCAAGGGTGGCCATCTGGCTGCTTAAGAACTGATTTTGACCCAGATAACTTAAAATATTTTTGTATCAGAGACACAAGTTTTAGGTGTGACATCCACATCTCTGTTGAGCAACATTAATAAAACAAACCCAAACAATTTCAAGATGTGGTACAAAAGTCATGTTGATGGAAAACAACAATTCACGTCTGTATTTATATACCCTACATTATCAGCCTCTTTGCAGAGCTAGATTCCTCTCACCATGGCCAATAATAATAGAATAGAACACTCCCACCACTTTTCCTGGTGAATCTGTCCAAGTCAAAGGTCTAGTATTCATGTCAATAAAGCTTTACTATTGCTTGTGATGATAATCCTATATCATCCCACCCCTGAGGTGACTATATCTCAACCATGAATGAATAGATCACTATATAAAAGCAGGCACGTACTTTGATGTACAGTAATCTGACTGTATCTCTATGCATCTCGAAAGGCTCCAAAACAACAGTAGGCATCACAATAAATCATTTGAGTATAAGGTTAACACTCATTGCAATAGCATTGTAATATTTCGTAGGTAGATGTTCAAAGGCAAAATTTTTATTCATAAATACACTGATGATATAACTGACTTGGACACTTCTAGTGTAAATTTAGAAAGAGGAATAAAATAAAAGTTTATTCTAATTTTCTGGGTATGAGGATGCCTTTTCCTACTAGCAGTGGCTGCTCCATCTTTATCACACTCATCATTCAAAAACTCCCCACTCACTCACCCGTATCACCAATAGATAGAAGGTGAAAGGCAGAGTTTTTTGCGGAAGTGAATTTAAGAGGATGAAAATATTCTGGTCCTAAGTGTGACCTCAGTAGGTCACTCCTGGGGAAGGTTTGCAAAGGCATAAACAGAAGTTGGGCATCCAGTCTAACTTTGCACAGGCAAGAGTCAGCCTCCCTAAAGGCAGAGGAGCACCTGTCTCTCTTGGAGTTCAACTTGTCAAGAAGAGCTGCATTGTTTAAACTACTTTCATTGGGTGGTTTGGACCACTCCCCCCACCCCCCCCGGTTTTTTTTTTGTCTCCACATTTACATGAATGAGGAGCATACAGAGGCTTAGTTGGGACACTTGGCAGAGAAGGGATAAGCGCTTGAGATCTGGCAGATACAATTTCTGATTCTTACTGAGTTTGCAGATTAGTTTAGGTCTCCCTTCAAAAAACAGAATAGTTTTTAAACTATGTATCCATGATAAACTGTTTTGACAATAATTAAAGTGAAAATTCTGTATATTTGAACTCTCACTATTGAATGGAAACTACTGTAAAAGCAGACGTTCCATGCATTCATCGCAACAGACATACTAGTGTTCTGTCCTATATAGGATATATGGGTGAGGACAACAATGTGCAGAATGCTCAGTAAGCCTCCGTCTTCTGCACGGACAAAATGAGCATTGATGATGAAGAAGGTAAAGGGAGTAGAATTGCACAGAGGGGGCTGACGCTGAAGATTAAACATGCTGATAAGTAAGGGTGCTGATATGAATAAAAATGGAAATTACTTCCCAGCCATCATACAAATCCTCAACACTATTCTATTTTAATGATTTTATTACTCTTATCTACACCTGAAAAATACGTAGTTTTTGAGTAACTACACATTTCTTTCAGTACACTTTCCTAATACACACCTTTGGTATTTGCTTCATCAAAAGGCAGGTGAGCTTCTCCTGAATACTGAGAATCGTAGAGTTAATGCTAGAGTTTTAATTTAAAAAACTGAGGAAGAGCATTACAAAAAAATGAATTCTAAAATTAATTAAACTCCTGTTTTATTTAGTGGAAGAATAAAGATCTACAATGTACATATCTAATTAGAGTCATAAAAGTACCAACATTCTTAAATGTACTAATATTTTTAAACATGTGACTGAATCAAGTAATGGGCTGGAACAAAGCGTATTATCAGCAATGCTGTATTCAGAATCTGTTTGAAGATAAGCAGATGGGTATGTTTAAACTCAGAAAAATAGATTTTTACCCAATAAATTTACTTCCAAGAGCCTTTTTTTTACTGTTTGGCAGTATGCTATTGTGGTGGGAGAGCTACACCTATTAATCTGAAAGTCCAATGGATCGTCTCTTCTGGAATAATTTTTCTCACCTGCATATTTATATGTTCCCCACCCCTGATTTAGAAACTCTCATTTATCTTGAAACAGGTGGATATCAAACCCTACGCTTTCTTCAGATTAGGATCAATTAGGAATTGCTCAGATGTATCAGTGCCATAGATAAAAAGAGATTCAGACCTTTCCTACTGTACTTGGCTCCTCCTGAAGAGATGTTACGACCTGTAAGCTCTGCAGGTGGTCAGGCTGCTAGGGCTGACTTCCCTACGCTCCACTCTGTAGCTACAGAGTTGTCTTCTCCTGAAGGCAACCTGGGACAAGACTCTTGTCTTAGATGACCTGACTTGTCTTTTGGGGCAATCCCTTCACTCACAGCTGCTGTATCCCCACGCATACTTCTGAGGCACCAACTGTATCATCTATTTAAAGAGGAAACTTTAAAAATGGGAACCACTCAATTGCTGAACAAGTGTTCTCTATGCTTCAGGCATTAGCATCCAAAATAAACCAAAGCTGACTGCATGAGGGTTCTTTCACAAGACAGCAGAACATGTTCCCCTGCCCAAAAGAAAACGTTTCTTGACCACGAGATACCATGCTGGATCGTACCAATGGTGCACCTACACCAGTGCGCCACCTCCTGTGCTAACCAGAATCAGACCTATCCAGGAAAAATGTTGGAACTACACCGTAATCAAGTGGAAATTACCTCCTGGTTTCTAAGAGTCAAACACTGACTCTTGCTTCAGTCAGGGGAGAAGCTGATCAACTTTTGCTTGCTGTTGGATCAGAACTGATATATTAATATGAAGGTACTCAGAAAGGGCTTCTATAGTGTCAACATTGATTTCAAAGAAGGCAAAACTTTCAAGGCTGTGTGAGCACAAAGGCAGGTTTCTTTCAGTTCGTTTGTTCTTCCTTATTAAACAACAACTTTCTATAGCAGCAATCAACAACAAGGTGAATTTTACATTCACCTAAAACAAATGCATTTGAAAAGAATAAATGATGGAATTGTGTTTGATTTAATGCAAAAGATTTTGTTTCTGAAGTCTTTATAATGTTATTCTGCAAAGAAATTAAGAAGATTACATGATTAGCAGGTAGGAAAAATATCTGTGGAAATGCTAGTTACTATAACTGTTTGATGAACATGATACTTATGGAATAGATAAGGAGCTTTCTGATCTGGCACTTAAAGATTTACAACTTGCAAACACTTGGGGAGTACCATTGATTTAATTGAATCGTGAATGTTGACACAACAAACCAGTGCTAAAAACTCTAAAAGTTCTGCTTGTGGATAGACATTTTATGCTGCTTGCCTTGGCCCAGCAGTTAATTTTTAACATTGCGGGGACAAGCCAGTGACCCTGTGTTCTTGCTCAGGAATGTCTGATCATTCACTGGCTCCAAGTTTCTACTGGAATATTTGGGTGTTTAAAGATGCACTCAGTTCAAACTTTTCTGTGTTGCTATCAACTTTTCATCAGATATTGAGCTCTGCGGAATATTGTTGCTTTGGAGTGAAGATGCATCGAACTGTGAGAAAAGTTTGTTAAAGCTAAAGATCACTCAAAGAGGAACTAAATGGATTTCACTTATAATTTCTTATTAGGTTTAAGAAACTGCTTTAATGAAATCAAGGTGGAGCACTTTGAATGCAGTAAAATTACGAATTTAGCTTACAATAACAACAACAGAAAGATATAAGAATAACTAAATTAGGACATTGTAGAAATATGATTAAGACCTGTGCAACTAGTAATACAATTGAAGAGAGAGACATACTTATTCTGAGTTTAATTTATTTGTGGCTAGCAAGTTATAATTAAACCAAATCCTATTCCCTGCATATTTACAACTTTATCATACCGGGACCATAAAGTGGAATTATATTGGGTGATTTATTTTGTGTCTGTTTCTTTCTGCTTTTGTGTACACATCTAAGTCGTGAAGAGAAAATGAGAGCACTAGCAAAATTCAAATACTTTATTTAAAACAAAAAGTGTAATTGTTTAGAAATAGACTATTGACTTTCACTGGGTTAAACAGCTCATGTACTGATTAGGCTTGAAGCTATAATTGTTCTTGTCACCCAAACTCTGCTCAGTCAATATCTTTTTATCATATACATTTTTAATCACATATTAATAAACAAGAAGGTGTGCTTTATTGATGGCTGGATTAGTTTATTGACCAACCCAACAACTCTACATACGGTTTCTGAACACAGAAACAAGGTCAATGTGTAAAGATGAGGAATAGTACATTCACCATCTTTAATATACTTCATTCTGGTGGTCTACTTCCTTTCTTAGAAGTGCTGCAATGCATATAGTTTCTCCAATTCTTTTTTTAGAAATTATTCCATATTTGAAACAATCTCACTGTTCAAGCACATTTTGGATGGGGTTTCAAGGAAGCATAGACTTCTATGAGCTCCTCTAATTTAACATAATTTTGTCATCTTGACACCAAGCTGCGTTATTATTTAAACCTTTGTGAATTCAAGTTTTCAGATACTTGTAGATTCTTACCAAGTATCCTTTATTTACTTATCCTTTGGAAAATATTTAGACTTTTCAGATTGTCCTAACAGCTAACTTCGTTCATCCTTCTAATCAGTTCTTTTCATTTTCCTCTGTGAATTGATATCATGAGCATTCCCCTTGAGTAATTCAGGTTTTGAAAACAACTGTATAAAATCAACAAATAAAACAATAATAGTACCTGGCAATACCTGTGTGTATTCTTTCCTGTCAGACAAAACCTGTGCAGAGGAACTTCCATTCTCCCACCCTTAAATTATTGCTTTTATTTTTCAAAGGGATAGCAAGTGGAATAGAAACAGATCTTTTCGTCAGCATCTCCATTTCCACAAAACACTGTTTTGCAATAGGAAAGTATTCAATTGAAAAATATGTTGATGTCCCTGCCTGTCAGGTGCTTATATGATCGCCTGAAAACAAAAGTCACGTGGAAAAACAGCTGACTTTCAGCATGCACAGAGGTACACATCAGCCAGAAACAAAGACAAAGTGTGTTTGCAACCTGAAGTTTATGGTCTCTAAAGCCCTCCAAATTCTTTTCTCCTTACAGTATGAGCTTAAAATAGGTCAAAATGATCAATCACTGCAGTATCACAGAACCTCTGATATTACCAATGCCTCGTGACTGAATTGTTTAGGTGATGAGACTTATTAAAAAAAAAAAATCTGGCTTGACTGTCTCTAAAATCATACACAGAGGCGCTATTGCTTTGCTTTCTCACTGTGCAGTTCTTCAGACGCATCTCAAATAAGCTCTTTTCCCCCTTACGGGTTACTGCTCACAGTAAAGAGAGGCTGTCTGACGAGGTCTCTGCATTTCTTTTTCCCCACCTGAGACCTGCATTTTGTCTTTATCTCCCAAGAACAGTATAATCAGCTTCATTTTCCAAACAGATTCATTCATTTATTATCTGACTACATTTCTATTTTTTCTAGGTCCTTTTATGCTACTGGTTAGATTTATACTGTTTTTTAGGAAGAGGAAAAAAATATCTCAGTATAACCCAGTAGTGGTTTTCTGCTCTGGAGTTTAAAGATGTACCAATTTTATTCCTTTTTTGTGAGTGCTATTCTACAATCCTCAGGCTGCTGTTCAAGGGAAACACTTAATAATGTATACACTAAGGTATAAAAAATTAGCGTAACAATGAAGAGAAAGTTAGTGTATATAGTTACTAAACACCAACCAATAGCCCCCAGGAACTTCTTAATGGGGAAGTTCGAGAACGCAAGTGTAGAAGAGAGGATCCTTCACTCCACTAATAAACTTGAAATACTGAGAAAGGGGAACTGCTGAGGCAATAGTAGAGGGTCGGGCTGAACTGCACATTACCACAAGATCTTCAGAGGAAACAAAAGGTGATACAGAAACACATCCAAACCAAGTGCAGACTAAAATCCCGCAGATGACTAACACACTGGCAAAACCATTCATATTCACATAAGCATTATCTCTGTAAAGGCGCCAAGTGCACTAAGATGTTGTGTACAAGTTCTGGTCATGTAAGGTAAAGCTTCCCAGAGGCACCCTTTAATTGGTCTGATTTTCCCTGCCAAACATCATTAAAGTTTTAGATGTTCAGGCCAGGTCTTGTCACTTTACTATTTCATCACATTTTGGATTACCTACTCCCAGCATAAATGTTCTCAAAAATATTTGCTGCCTCTATGTTTCTCTCTCTTTCACATGCACACCTCCTTCCCTAAGAGTCTTACTGCAACCTTGAAAAGTAGAGGAAGGAAAATTATGGAGCATGAACTACTATTCAACCTCACAAGGTAAACGGTTGTCCAGATACTTTTTAATTTCAAGGGCAGGCACAAGAAATCTTCCCAGCACTTTAGGGATACAGTCCCCTCTAATTACGCTTAGTTTCTGGCCTTTTTGAGGGAAAAAACCCAAAACACAAGAAAAAACAGCAACTATGCAACCCATAGATTCATACACTACTCCCTATGTAGATTTGTAGGAACTATCTGGACTTAGGTAAGCAAAAGCATTTCTGGGAAAGTTGTTATTAAAGGGAAGGCAACTGCTAGAGCCAGTTTATGAAATTATTGAAATGAGTGCTACGCGCAACAAATAGAGTGATTTCCATAGTAGGAACACACCAAATCATGCCAGCGTGGGCTGACTCACCACAAATGGGTGGGTTTGGCTGTTGGCTCTGACATTGACTTATTGCACGGCCTTAGGCAAATCCCTAAACATTTGTTTTTACTTCGCCATTTATATTATTTGGATAATACTTACATTCCTGAAGGGGATATTTTAAGATACAATATGTTTAAGATACTACAAAGATTTTAAATGCGGTAACATAGCTGAGCCTCATTAACACCATCAGGTTAAAATAAACACGGGGATGATTTAGGTAATGCGGTACGTGTTCCTGGAACTGGGGAACTTCACTGAACAAAGAGCAAAATCTTCAAAGAGCCAGAGGAAAGGGAAGGTACAACCCATTGTAAAGCTGAAGTACTTTGCAAGGGTGGGTGAATTTGTAGGGGAAGAAGAACAAGTTTGTTTAATAGGGAAGAGTTCATTCTTCATTAATTATTTAAGTGGTTGGGCAGAGCTGAAAAGCAACACGTGCTCAGGAGTGGGTGAAGAAAACAAAAACTGTAGGCCTCAGTTACCCACCCGTGTTGAAGATAGGTAGGACTTTGCCAAGGTGAGACGTGATGGCTTGTTTCTATTTCCTATATAATGTGAAAACAGGAGTGTCAAAAGAGATCCTCTTCATTCAGACCTTCCTCTCCTACCAGGAAGGGGAGACAGCCTTCTCCTAAAGAGCATGAAGTGCTCTGAGGGGTCCCCAGATCTGGATCACACAAAAAGGAGGATGCTTATCCTGATGAACTTTTCAGCAGGGGAGAAGTAGTCCTGGCACGGCGAGAGATGGGTTGGAAACCCCTGTGAAAGAGAAGGGCCCCAGTAAAGTTGCTGAGTAGAGAGCCCATCGTATGTTGACTACATTGAACTAATCTGCAGGGAGGACAGAAGTGAGGGGCTCCAGGCCTCTGCCTGGAGGCTGTGGGCCTGCCACCGATGTCCTTAAATTCTTAAACCCTACTTATACCAGAAGAAATGCGTTTGTGGGCTAACCCAGAGAGAGGCAAATCCAACACACAGTATATCAAATAAGATTATATAGCAGCATTAGCACTTCTGAGGTTTTCCTTCTTTTTTTTTTTTTTTTTGGCCTTCTTTAATGTATTTTTCCACACTTAGGGCCTTAGTGAAAACACACACTCTTAAAAGAAGGGTGAGGGGAAGTCTGGCAGCATAGAGAGGGGTATAACAGGATGTGAAATCAGGTTTAACTGCTCTAGAAGTAGGAGGGAGAGGCTGAAAGTGAATGAGGAAGGGGAGGAGAAGATGAAGTGGATGTTCTTAAAGTGAGGGAGGTGCAGCGAGAGGGTAGAAATAGAGGGACTTGCGCGGGTGAAGCAACAGCAGTCAGGTTTCAAGTACCAAGAAATGAGGATTGGGACAATTAGTGCTGAGATCTATTTTTTATTTCATTAGATATATTTCTTTTGGCATTTTAGTAAACCTGAGAAAACAAGTTGAGTGGCCTAGCTTTAAGCGGGTTGTGATCCAGACAGGACCTCCAGCTTTGGGGATAGCCTTAGTCCTTTTTACTGGGTTGACAGGAAAGGAATAATAGTCTGCCCTGCCTCTAGACCAGTTCTACCATCATCCTGCTCTGAATGTCCATTCCTTGTTGGAAAATGTTGCCCTGTCCTGTGGCTTGTATCGCCCAGGTTAGTCCCACAGAAGAGAGTCATGACTGTCATCTCTGAGACCGCTCAGGGATGTGAACCTAAGCGCAGTAGGTGGAGAAATCAGTGGGACTTGCCTCCAAAGAGCACTTCTGCTCCTAAACAAAGTGCTCTCACCCGCACATTCAAACAGTATAGTACGTACAAATAAGGTAGGCTGGACTCGTCTTACATCCCACAGAGACATCAAGGTAATTTTAACGTTGCTAGCACAGACAGCTCCATGGTAGATGTTACTGAATGGGGTGATTTGTGTACTTCACACATTACATCTATTTATCTGTCTTATTTATCACTTATGATGACCCTAAAGATGGGCACCGAACCTGAAACACAGTTTGAGACACTACATATTGCTGGCTATAAAACTGTTTCCCATACCAGAGAAGAAACCAGTTTACAAGCTTAAAATACTTTTGTTAAGTTTTTCATTGACACACATCATTTGAGAGACACAAAATCAAATTCGTATTAAACTAACAAAGCTGATACATTTCTACTACATCTACAGACCACAGAACACTTTGCTTTCAAGAAAAGTTGAATAAATCACAGGGCTTTCTTAAGGAGACTTCTCCCCTTGTCTTCAGAAAGTCCTTAATGTGACATCTGTCCCTGCGCTGTCACCTCATTTAAAACTAACAAATGCATGACATATAATACAAGATTTATAAATTAAAGAAATCCACGCCTTTTAAGTAATATTCTTTAAATCTCAGTTTCTGACAGTCCTCCTATTTGCTCAGTAACTGTAATAGGCGTATTTTTCAGAAAATAGTGAATAAAAACTGACAAGCTATCGGGGGAATCTGAATGCATAATTGATGGGGGCATAAATTAATATGATTAGGCCTTTATTGGGTGCCACTGCTGCCAAACCTACAAAAGGGGCATGGAATAAAACATGGCTATGTTCTCAGGGCTGATAGACATCAATATGTAATGCATATTATCTCAAGCCTTCTCATGTAGTCTGCTTATGACAGCACTCAACCTAATTGAAATTTTTATCTTTCTGTTGCATACAGACAGTTTTGACTAGCTGCTTCGAGGGAAAAGAGAGAAATCCAAATGACCCAAACGAAGGATTCTCTGTAGAGGTGTATACCCTTCTTGCAAATCACTTTAAAATGGCTTTCTGGTTTTATAAAGCCATCTTCAGAAAGCTGCGTTAAAGACAACCCAGGACTTGGTTTGCCTCTCTACCTTTTAACTAAGCTTAACAGTGCATTTCCCTAAAAGAGAAAAAAGAATCAAAAGATTTCTTCGTAAAAATCAGTATATTGTATGCTTACTTCAACTGAGACTTCATTTTGCTACAGTTTTTCATGCTGCATATATGCAGGTTAGGATGAAATATTTTTCTATTTATTATGAAATTTTTCACACTATCTCCCTTCAGACCCGTGAAGAAAAAGTTAAAATTTAAGAGTGATTTCGTGAGCTGACATCCCCCAGTGCCTCCAAAAAATGTTGGTCAAATGATAAAGTTTCATTTAGTTAATTCTAGATTATTTTTAAACTTTTTCTTTCTTTTTCAGTTCTTTTTAACTATGAATTCACACACTGTGAAATGAAAAGCCACAGCAAAACCATGATAGTGATCAGTCCTGAAACATTTCAAACATTTTCTGTAAATGAGAATGTAATCAATATTCACTTTTCATGAAGTGTTTTTGCTTTGACGAGTCAAAGTTGATTAAAAAGTTTCATATTTAATATTTTGCTCTTTATTGAAAAGTACTGTATTGCATGAGTGTTCCTGAGAATGCATGCTACCATTACTAAATATTTTTATTCCAGTAGTGCTGGATATTGTACAAATAAGATAAGGAGTCAGTTTCTGCTCCATTGTTTACAGTCTAGAAGGGGATTATCCCTGGAGTAAGACACATTTAAACTGTAAAAATCAAAATAAAACACAGAGAGGGGCAGAAATGGGTCCAAAACCTCATTTTGGTTTTACTGAAACTTGCTTTCTAAGATATAGGAAATAAATCTAGTTTTTTCTTTCTGAAATATATTTTAAAGCCCATGCATCTACTTTGATAGATAAAAATCATGTTATTGGTTATTTTCATACCGTGACATGAAGACAAAGGCAGTACAGCTAAAAAATTACTTTCTTCTGTTAATGGTTAATCTTTTACTCTTCTAACTCATCACTCCATTATCATAAACCGTAGGGCAGCCATAAATATGAAGAGGCCACACGTGTTGTAGCTTGAAGAATGACACATTGCGTTCTGAAACATCCATGCTCTTGCACCTGTTATTTCAAGTAATTTATTTATTTCAGAGGCTATAAAGCACTCCCACTTTCATTTTATACCTGCCCTTGGTAGTTGCAAGTTCAAGATGTGAAACAAACTCGCTATGATTTCCTTTCCATTTACGTATCACAAACAGCGAGGGCAGGGCAGCTGATGGACAACAAGAGATCATGAACTTTCCCTTGAGCACCATGGAGAAACTCCAAGCCTTCTTTTGCCCTAAGATGAATTTTTCATATGAATTAAGTTTTAACAAAATACATTTTGGGAGCCTACTGCTGCATGATTTTGGTGCTGTATGTTTCTACTTTGGTACTCTGTTGAAAAGGTATCTTCCTTCCCTTTTCAGGAAACCAGACTGATAACTGTATAACTAGAACAGGCTCTGTGTATGCTCTGCAGTGTTGTGTGGATTGTCAGCGGGGTAGGGGTGATTTGAGGCTGTAGATTTAAATATTGCAGGCTTAAGTTGCTTTATTATTTTGATCCTGTGTAACTTTTTTTGCACTACTTGTGAATGTCAATATTTACAATTTAGTTATATTTTCTCTATAAATAGAGAAAATATACACTAAATTGTAAATATTGACATTCTCTATTGGTGTATATTTTCTCTATAAATAAAAAAAATATAGAATAACAAGAAATCTGCAATCCCACCAAACACATTGGTTAGAAAATGGCTTCAAGGGATGTCTCCTGATCTTGTTTCTTACTTAAAATTATATTTAATTCCTGAAGGATTTCTCTCATTAGAGCATAGCTTGGACTTGTAATTACTTTGGGAGGTTCTTAAGAAAGGAATTATTACAGCTCAGAAGACTCTTTTAGTAATACGTGATTCAGTTTGAGCTTCTTACGAGACTGATAGTAGAACAATTTCACGATAGCACTAAGCATTGCTAGACAATAGTTTAAGCTGAATTTCAGGGGATCGTGTTTTAAAAATAATTTCCCATATTAATCCCTGTTTTCCAAGTGATCTGCTCTTTCTCAGGAGCGGACAAGTTCATCTAGTGGTAGAGCCTGCAGCTCACAATATTGTTTGAGGCACAGGGCTTCCTTCTCCTCTACCTGCTAAATTACTGAGTACTTTTATGCCACCATAATACTTTCTTTCATACACTTTTTTTTCAAGAGACACAAATTCAGTCCATAGGCACAGTGGCTCAGCTTGTTCAGAGAGAGGAATATTACACAATGGAGAAGCCTGAAGCGACATCCACTCTGGGCTTTCTCCTTCAGCTATCATCACTACAGTGGACAACACATACAGGTATAGTAAGACTGGAGTGCAGAGTGGGGCTGGCTCGCACCACACTGTACGAATCTTTTGTAGCAGTTGTGATGAGAGTGCTGGCACCCAGTTGTTTGTATCTCCCATTTGACCTTATATACCCCATTACTCTCATCTGTAGATGAGTAGAAGAACAATATGTTCTTGGTAGCCCACTTCATCCACTGGACAAAGGAAAAAAAGGGACATTTAAGGTTCTCACTACTCCTCCGTACATGCACTCGTGACTTTGGAGAAATGAGTGTGCAACAGCCTGAGTAGACGAGGTGAACTCACGACCTTAGTAACTCTGGCCCAGGTTCTGCTATGCTGGGTAATACCTTATACCACAACTAAGTCCATGGAAGTCAATATGAGTTATGGTTCCACAATATAGCTCTTAGTTAAAAAGCGCTATTTCTAATCCAACCACAGGGTACATTTAGACATCTCTCTCCACAATGCAGCTTCAAAACTGGAATTACAAGTTCTTACTTGAGTCCATGAGCAAAACCAGCACTAGCATGTGAAATGAATATGAAGGCTTGCCGGTAGCCTGTGGAGTAGAGCAGTAGGATCCTGCAGATCGATTTGAGTGCTGTCCTGGGTTTCAATGTGGTTTTAGTCATAGAGGTCCTAGGGTCAAGATGTTGCAACCTGAGCACTAATATCAGAATGACCTCTCTCAGACAAATGTAAGCTGACTAGGACTTCTATAGAAAAGTGATGGTGGTGGGGGCTAGTTGCTTGCTTTGCCTAGAATAATTCAGATTCTTTGAAATTTTCATAGTATTTTGATAAGCTGTGAAGAATGATCAAAGTTTTTTTCAATGTCTCAACTTCACATGCTTACTCATGAGAAAACCAAAACACATGCCATTGCATAGTTTTGGTGCCTCTCTGTGGGCCATGCTTTCTTGCTGTTCTACGTACTTCAGTAAATACCAATCTCTCTGCTAAGCCAAACCAGAATTGAACCGTGTGTGATGGAGGATGCAGTAGATGAACCTAGCTGGTAAAGACAGAAATTATCTGGAGATATTTCCTGCATATCACAGCTTTTAAACTCTCCAATAGGGGCTGAACACAGCAAGACTATGAAGATGCTTGATGATGCAAATCAAGGCTATTACGATGGCCTTGAAACCAGTCAATGAATATTGTATATTAAATATGGTGCAGTATATTAATAAAGTGTATTAAATATGGTGCAGAAAAAGAGAGAAACTAACACCATTTCATAGGTATGAAAGTACATGACTTCACAGAAACAAAAAGCAACATCTGCAGTGCTATTATAGTAAACCACATGTATTATTAACTAGCTCTCAGTACCCTTGTTTGGTAGGGGTGGTCTACAATCCCTGCATGCAGAGGGGAGAACTGAGAACCAGGAAACATGGGCTACATTTCCAGGGAGGTGAATGGCACCTGGGGCCTCCAAATCTATTTGTAATTTTGACTTCCTCCTCTACAACGTGTTTTGCCCAAGGTCAAACAGGGCTTTTAAACAGAGGTTGCAGTCCTAAACCTCCACCAAACCACATTGCAGGATATTGGCAGAAATACTACTGGGCTTACTGCAAACCACTGAAATCTGCCAAATAAGTATGGCTCTTCAAGAGCCTAGAACTTGCCTGAAGTTAGCAAAGTAAATCCCGTCCGAAATGCTAATATTCCCTCCCCTCACTGCAAAGCCATTTGAGGAATTTCAGCATTGTGACATTTTCAAATTACCAAATTGAAACACTTAACATGTTAGTAAAATGCATTGTGCCGATGATGCTTTAACAAAGATCATTTATCACCTCTGGAAAGTTGCTGAGTAAATCCTTTTGACTTTGTACTATCCCATTCATCCTTGTTTCAAATAATGTAATTCTAACAACGTATTGGTATTCTTTTAGATTTTTTCCTCTTCTTTTCCATTTAAAAACTGATTTCTAAATATATTTGATGCAACTAAGTTTTATATTTGTCTCCTTATGGAAGTATGCAGAAGATGCGCTCAGCTATATTGATCTCTGAGGAAATGTGGATGAGGTAGATAATGCAAAACCTTTTTGTCACTACTAACAGTTATATAGGTTTGGGAAATTTTCTGTGTTTGGCTGACTAGATAAGTGGATGCACTCACATTTATTTGACTGGAAAAGTATGGGGAGTAAACTGTGTCTCCCCAGTTTCTGTATGGAATTGATCTTGTGTGTATTAACACTTTCCTATTACAGAAAAGGAATTGGTGATTATGAGAGCAGAAGCACCCCTTTCTTTCTGCTGGAGTCTTTGGAGACCAGTCTTAAAGAAAAGGGAAGGGACCTAAACAAGTCAAGAGAGGGGACAATGAAAGGGCACAAGGCAAGGTGATCAACAATTCCACCCCTAACCTTCAGAACCCAAAGGAGAAAGAAATTACTGCTGTTGACTTTATTAGCTCCTTGCAACTCTCTCACATCTGTGACAGACCTACCCTTACTCTCCCTGGTCAGGGGTAGCTGCAGGTGTCAGGTAGCTGTTAGGTTCTGTCTCAGTTGCAGGAGCAAAGGCTGGTACTCGGCTTTGCTAGCTGGGATGCCAGGTAGAAGGTTATTAATGTTTACGTGCAAGTCCCATGACTTGTTGTATACGAGTTTGTCTAAAAGGTGAATGAGTAAAATCTTCATGAGGTCCTTTCTACTGGGAAACTATCACTTAATTGTTTGGGGTGTTTTGGTTTTTTCATCCGTTCTAATTCCTCTCTAATTGTTCAACATGCCTCAACACGCCCCCTTTCTCTGAGTTTCCAGACTGTGTTCTACATCTGCTCGACTGCAGACACTGAGACATATACAGACTTCTGCAAACAAGTCCAGGCCGCGAAATCCTAATTCTGGATCCAGGCTATACTTCCTTTGGTGATAAAGATGTCTTTCAGTTCTATTGCATCACTTACTCCCTCCACATATAGGTTACTGCCTTCTTGTCTGAACTGATTCAACCCTCTGCTTTGTGGAAACAATGAATAATCAAGTTAAAAGATTTTGTTTTTAAAAATATGTCTTTTTCTCCATCTGGTTTACAGTGTGACCACAAAAAATAGGCTTGAATAGGCCTAAGTGAGGCAGAAGTACTTTTTCGTAAGAGGGAAAGCAGTTGGAAACAGGGATCATTTAAACTACCATTACTGTTATAAGGCACATGACTTATAACACACGTAGGGTTAGGTGCTGGTATGCAGGGTGCATAGGCCAGTAGCAGAAAGACTCTGGTGCTGCGTTCCTAATCTGATGGCTTTCAGGACCAGGGCTAACCAGGATCAGATGGTCAGAGACAGCATCCCTGTAGAGAGCAGGCAAAAGCAGTCTCCCACACACAGTCCACAGTCCTAGACAGGCAGGTTTTAATGCTGAGACCCATTGTTACTGGGCAGAGCCCTTCCACACAACTCTTATGAATGTACTGATACAGACCTGATATGCTGCCTCTTGGCTTGATGCCTTTTCAGCCAGAATCTTCCTTCCTCATGCCCTGTACCCCAACGTGCACTTTTTACAATTCCTCTTTTTTTCTGAGCCCTACGAGCTGGCATGAGGTACTTTATCATGAGGTCTATTTGCACTTAAAAAAAAAGAAGTTTGTTTTTACGTCAGCCTGCCCTGTTTATTAAAATACAAATCCATTAGGTTCACATCCATATGGTCAATCTCCTTTCTAAGTTAGTTCCTGACCTGCAATACAATTCCTGATAATGATGGTGATTGGCATAAAGCTTGTCTAATCACAACAAATCCTGTGCAGACTAAGGGCTCTGTCCTGCCCTTGGTGACCCTCTTATGCATTTCAGCTTTTCGTGTAAATTTAGACTAGTACTTTTTTTTAATCCAGTCTTATTCAAAATTAAACAAATCTCTGCCATGATTGTTAAAATTGGCAGATAGAAACACAGAAGATCTCAGGCAAAATTAAGAGTGAACAACTTGTGCAAACAGGCAAAGTGATGCATGGTAGACAAGAGACACAGCCCAGAAAACCTGGAATGGAGCCACTGGCTTTAATTAGCTGTACCAATTTATGTTGTCCAAGAATCTGGCCTGCTTCTTAAAAAAATGTTTTGGATGTGTTAGAAAAATTGGGTGTATAAATTACAGCTGCCCCTATGACACTTTAACTTGAACGACCAGTGCTTATTCAGTCAACTACAATAGGTCTCACTGTCCTTGGCAGGATTACAGGGGTAATATTTTTTAACATGGATGAGCAGCTCTTGAACAATTTCTCCATTGTATTAAGCATGAACGGGCTTTTCTTCAACATCAGGTGTGCATGTCTTCTCCTCACATTTATTTTTCTCCACCACACATATTTATTGTGGCCATTACAGGGGGGGAGAAACGTCCCTTCCTATAAATGTTTGTCTTCTCCTCCATCTTTTTTATGAGAACACCACAAACTGATGGAGTCATCTTGTTTCACATGCCTGTCTTGCTTTATTTATTTATATAATCAAAGATGACATTTGCTATTGTTAGAGTATAATGGTATGGCTTCTTCATTGCTTGCAGAGGAACTTGTGGGCAAAGATAATAGACTATGAGAGATATTCTGTTAAAGATTTTATTCTTGTAGTTTCTTATTGACAAGAAATCTCATTTGTTTAAGGGGAGTTTATAATACAAAAAAAAAAAAAGTAGTAAAATACTGTTGACTTATTCTGCCTTTATAAAAAGTTTTTGGGGCCTTGAAATATCCTCTACTGACAGCTGGACATGAAGGACTTCAAACTGATGAAATAAGAATATTAATGTCTTCTACATAAGAATGATTGATAGAACAACATGACTGGTACACAGATAGCACTTAATATCTCAAACTCTATATCTTAAGGTCTTCGTTTTCAGAAAGAGAATTGATAACATTTAGGGCTAAAAAAGAATATTCAAAAGCTTTAATAGCAAGGTTTTCATCCTTTCATTAAGTATCAATCCATTGCCAAAGCAGGGGGTGCTTTTGTTTTTGTCCTGTCCCCTCCCCTTCTTTTCCTCCCTTGACCTGCATTTTCTTAAGTATATATAAATTTATCGGAATATATTCTCCCATATTCATATCATGTAGTGGTTGCTTTTATAGAAGAGCTATATTAAGAATTTTAGGTATTGGTAATTGGCAATCTAACTTTGAAGATGCAAATGAGGATGCCCCTGTTTAGCATCCAAATCTGCCAAAGATTTACAGAAAACAAACCAAGCATGTGCAGGCTGAAGTGGAAATAAAATTCTTTATACCACATACATCCTGAATAAAATTGCATGTTTTTAATTATATTTTTATTGCCTTTCTCATAGGAAAAGCCACTCTGAGCTTAATCCTGCTGTTTTTCTACAGTTCAGAAATAAGGTCCAGCAATATAAGACATATGGAAAGACTTTGCAAGTCTATGTGAAGTAGTATATTGAAAGAAAATGCTTCATTTGCTTGGCCAAATTCTCATTTTAATTATTTGAGACTCCAAACTTCCCTGTTCTTTAAGTGGTATTCCTTAAAGTATGTCTTCCCAGCTCAAGTGTCAGATCAATTAATTTTTTCTCTCTTTGTTTGCTCTAGAGGAGACTTCTTTTATTACAAGAAAAGAAAAAAAAAATGTACATATGTGATAGTAACTTTAATTATTGAAGGTTTTTGACACCACTGATGAAAACGCTTCCCACAAAGTCAGCTTTGAGCATAGCCAGTGACAATGCTGTGAAGGTCGGTGTTCAGATTAACATGCTCACTGTAAAAACATATGACAGATTTTTGTACTAATAGAAGTAGTAATGTACGAACTGATTGAAAGAGTGAAAAACTTGTATCCAGAGTAATTAGAAGCCTTTGATACTAAGCAACTAAACAAGCTTCCGTGGGAAACAGAAACTTAAAATTTACATCCTTGCTTGTTTCATTCTAATTTAAGGTGACTTTGATTCCAAGAAAAACTATTTTTTTTTTAAAGTTCCTGCTGAGACAGTTTCCTGGCAGAATTCAGATCGATGGAACTAGATCCCCGATATCTCCCCTAATATTAAAGACATTACACACTGGCATTCTGATTCCTCTCACCTCTCAGGGTATAAATCAGGGAACTTGCATAGAAATCAGCAAGTATTAGGCCCAAGAGCTTTCAGTGTGTGATAGAATTAATTTTTGGCTGGCATACTCTTACGAAAACTGATTTCTGAAAAAATCAAATCTTTTTAATGACAAGTAAGCCCTCACACACAAGACAGTGGATGGGGAATTGTGCAGTGCTTTGCACCAAAGAGAAATTGTGCTTTGATGGTATCACCATCAGGTACATATTCAAAGCTGATGAGGAGGATGAGTAAAGATGAGCATGTGACTTTCCTAAGACAGCTGATAATACATTGAAAGGAAAAGAAGTTTTGGAGAAGAAATTAAATATTCTGAGAGAACAACATTACTTCTCCCCCAGAACACCACAAAACAACGTATGTATGTAAAAGGACTGAAAAAGGAGTTGTAGCTGACAAAAGAGAGAAGTCGGCTGATGTTCCTTGAAACAGAGGATATGGAAACCATTCACTAAAACAGAGAAAAGGTCTTTTAGCAGAATCCTCCTTTTTCCCCCTTTGGTCCTCTGTGTTTCAATACAGTCTTTTGACAGATCATTATCCTGGAGAAGACACAGCTGCACAAATGTTTCCCTTCAACATGAAAGTGCAAACTTTAAGTTACACTAAATAAATAAACAAAACCCATCCGTTACTCATCAAAAATGAAACAACAGGAATCTAGATATTACTTTTTAACGAACAATTCTACAGAAAAGCCCAGATGTCCTATGTCTTGGTCACTACATCTAGGTGATTGATGACATGTAACAAAGTGCTGTGCGGTGAAGCCTGATGTGTTTTGCACATCTGGGTTACTCAGAACAGTTTGGTCTTGTGTGGCCAAAAAGGAACAACTAGCATTGAAGGAGGGGAAAAAAATAATCTGTCCTTAAGCAGTAATAATTGGATTTGGGGCTCTCTCCAGCACAAATTAACATTTATGGCATGTGGCCCATGGACCAGATGCTATAGGACTTTGGGCGTGTTTGGAAGTGTCCAGTTAATGGCAGCAAATGGCTGTTAAGAGAAGAATGGGAGACAGAGACCTGTGACATTTTCCCCAAGCTCCACCTTAGAGTGTGATGGGTTGGTGGGACCTAAGCGATTGCTCAAAGTGGATGGATATAGCACTTTTTCTCTGGAGGACTCAGGAGAAAAAGGAAGAAACAACTTCTCTAAAAGTTTTCATTTATGTAAAGAAAAGCAATTTGGCACTTTCCACACGTGCAGCTAATGTGGTTGAATCAATCCTTGCAAGAAGTGGAAGGATATGTTACCTCTGACATAGGATTAGCTCATTTGAACAGGCTATCCACCATTTAAACCACCCTGCCATTTCAAGAAATTTTAGATTTTCCTCAAGCTACATGCTACTTGGCAGACTAATTCTGGTATGCGGCAAACCAAGAGGGTCCAAAATGCCACTGAACATTTGGTTCCATGAGAAAAGTTAAAGAAGATGAGGGGAAGTTTACAACCCAGATGATTCTTTCCAGATCATAATTCTTTTAAAACCTTTGGTGAATTATGTGTCTTTAGGAGATCTCAAGCTTGGTGAACTATTACTTTGTAATACTGTATGATTGTGTGTGGACTTTCAAAGTCCATGTGAAAGTCGCATACAAACAGTAGTGTTATTGGAGTCTTTGTTCATATGATATTCTTTGAAATTTAGATGTCAACATTCACAGCAGATCGACAAAGAAATCCAACAACAGACCTGAATGATCTAGAATAAGTGAGAAACACCAAAGGACAGACAATTGATGTAAAGGAGAGGAGAAATAGAGCCCAATAAATCACAACCAATGAAGTTAAACCAATGAGATTAACAATCATCAGCTTCTCAGTGACACTTTTTATTTTGCCTGCTAGATAGAAGACATGCACAAAGTCTCATTTCAGTTCTACCTTTCCTTCACTTTTGGATTTGCAGATTCATTTGACCAGTCTGTCATCATGACACTAAGTAGCACTATTCTGGAAATTTTCCAGCAAAATGCTGTTTTTTTTTTTTGAACTGGGAAGTAAGACGCTACCACTATCAGAAGCGTTTGTGGCGATCTATAAACATTATGGTTATTTTACCTGGAAAAGTTTTAAAGTTCCCAGAGGGCTGATGAGGGATCGAACATTCCTCTTTCCCCTTCAGCTCCTTTGGCTGTAGCTTTACTATTTCAGAACCACCCACAGTTTACACATGGAATATTTTCTGGAACATGCAAGACCCAGCTGAGGTCCCTTGGCTAAACTGATTGAAATCCATAACCATCAAACTATTAGCCAGCTAATCTCTTGTGCATGCACAACTCTTCACTGTAACAAATATTCCAAGAAACAAATACTTAAGATGTAGGAGACACATTTTCAATGGTTTGTTCCAAGAAACATTTATACTCAAACACACACATGTATAAATTTATATAATAGAACAGCTCCAAAAGTTGAATGGAGAGAAACTCCAGCACAGTCATCAGTAGCTGGAGCACCATCTGAGACATGAGACCAGGGATTCCCACGTGGTTTTTCTTCATCTTAAACCATGAGAAGTGCAATGCAAGAGAATGATGAAGCACGGGGTCAGTAAGAAACTACAATCGCAAATGAAGAAGTAACCCAGTTGGAGCTAGATGGAACCTGAACTTCATGGTCAGGCAAAGTCTGCCTGCTGGGGTAAAAGGGAGGAGGCGTGGGAATAAAGGGATGGAGGAAATCTCCTTCAGCTTGGAAACAGAGCCTCTGTCTCCATGTGAATGGGGTGCTTAGCAGTTTATCAGTACTAAGAGCCCACCTACCTTTTCTTCTGGCCTATGCATTAAGAACGGGGAGTTGAGGGTTTTGAAAAGTGCCTAAATAGTTTGGCTGAAAAAATTAAATGGAATTAAAAGCCACCACTTGGCATTTAAAATCATTCTGTAATTAAAAGTTGTCACTCAGGCATTTTCAAAGTCCCCTTCTTAAAAAAAAAATTAATCTTCAGAGCGAGCTTTAGAATCTTATTTTAATTTTTCTTGAATAAATCTTGTCCGAAATAGAGTTTTCAGAAATAGATGACTTTACCATTATGATTTAATCAACAGCTATTTGAAATGAATATTTCAAATCCTCACATTCTACATGCAACGTGATTATATCAGGAGAAAAAAAAAGGCACAGAATGCTTTGAAATTATGAAAGTTTGAACACACAGTCCGTATTTTAAAACATCATCTCATAATTTCCTCTGTGCCGACCCACTTGTTACAGTCCTGCTGACAAAGAATTGCTTCACAGGCTCCACTTACACACTCAGTCAGTGATGGGAGGTGGGAGAGGGAAGAAAAGGAACGTGTAACCTCAGGAATATCAGCTCTAGCTGGAGCTTATGCATCCCAATTCTACATGTGCTGCGGCACATCAAGCCAAGCAACAACAGAGGTAAGCCATCATAGCAGAGTCAGAGGAATCGGACACAAAAACATCAGAGAAAGAGTTTTATAAAAAAGCTGAGGTTACTGTGAACACATCGTAGGATAAAGCTGGATTTTTTTTTCCCCAATTTTTCATTAATCAGCTGCCTGCAGGACTGATGAAATAGATGCCGACCGATACCTATGAACCTTACTCAAAAAGAAACTTCAGTCATTATTGCCCTTCTCTCCTGCACGAAATACATGGCAGTGTAATAGATACCCAGATGATATTTATTTTCCCTACTTTTCAGTCTTATTTTTTACATCCTCTATTCACTGCTGAATTATTGAAGATGATGGCTGGTAATTTCTACCAGGAATATTTTCAAATATTTTATTCACAGTTTTGCCCTATGACTAGTCAAAGAAAGTAGGTGGATCCTCTATGTATATTAATTAACATATTTCTCTGTTCGGCATGAAATCCTGCTTGCTTGCTTGTCTTTATGAACAGAAGCTGGAATTATCTTTCATTGTCTTATCACACATTGCTGACACCAACAGTTCCTAACCATTAACAAGACCAGAATGTACAAACATGCTTCATTTTTAAAAAAAGCTCTTCCTACCTACATGGGAACTTGGAAAGGAAAGGGATAAAAAAATTCCATCCTGGTGAAAATCTGACGACATGTTTAATAAATTCAAATTTGCTTAATTAGATTTCTTAATTGAAATTAACCTTGAGAAACTGAAGACAAATAGCTCAGCATACTTTTTACTTGGCAGTGTGATATTTAAATACTTTTCATGGTACTCATGTTTCTTGCAAACGAAGACTCAGTCACTCAGTCCACTTCCAAGACAGGCTCCAGGTCTCTCTGAGTGGTACCAGTTCTATGCTTTCCCCCGTTGTTTTTTGCTAGTTGAAACATGTTCTTAAGAAGAGACTAAAAAGAGAAATGTAAAGTGTCAGTAAATTCTATTGTGTGAATTTTTCTCCTTGCTGAGAGACTCACAAGATGACTACAGCTGGGCAGAATTGGGTCAATATGACGTTACAAAATTTTAAGAAAAAAGTAGCAGCCCCCTCCTCCCACTCCCCAAACAGCACACCACTAATTGCACTTTCCACTCACCTGATCTTACTTTAAGGCTTTTCAAGAGGATTGTCATTTATAGCCTGCAATTCAAGCCTCTTATTCCCTTTGCAAAAGAATCAGCTATATTGAACTGGAAATCTCACCCTCTAACTATTTATTAATATAGTTTTAAAGGAGTTCTCAGATTTTTGTTGCTAACTGCTCACTTGGGTTGAAATGTGATGCACTTGTTGGCAGTGCTGCCCCAGAGGGACTGCAGTGAGACAGACTTACTCAAGCTTCACTTGAACACAGAAATGAAAATCAATAAACAATTTGAACTTCTCAGAAGAGAATTTTTCTCCTCTAATGAATATACAAGCTTGGTTACAGCTTAATTTAAAGATTGAATTTAGTGTGTGTTTTTTCCCTGCACCAGGAGCATGACAAACACAAGCTTCAAGTGACATGTCCCAAAGGGAGACTTATTGTTAAAAAAAAAAAAAAAAAAA
>VYZM01011913.1:193595-209997 GCA_013398915.1 Dromas ardeola | reverse complement strand
AAAAAGCAAGCAAATAAACAAAAAAAATTCCTGGCCCCATGACAGGCAGCTACATTAAAAATAAGGAAACTAACCTGCAGCTGCAAAACAGATCTGATTTTTAAGTGACTGCACAGACACCTAAACTTTAAGCTTCTGGTGTGGAAAATTTTTTAATATATGTATTTTTATTTGCTTTTATAAGAGATTGCAAATAGGGTCAGACTACAGCGTAGGGATGTGGTTGTAAATTCTCAAGTAGTTTGATGATGTTTGAATGCAGAATAAACGTATGTTTTGTGGGTAAGTTTCTCACACACAAAAAATCATATCTATTTATAGCTTTTGCTTTCTGTATTGGAACATGTTTATAGTGTCATTTCTGTAGAAATTAATCACATTGATTAAAGAAAGAAAATTACTGTAGAATCAGTGTTTCCAAAATAAGACACACTTGCACTCAATGTTAACTGTTAGAAGGGCTAGCGCTGGGATGAGCTGCTGTGTTTTTGTTTTTCAGAATTTCTGCAGAGTTATCAAGCTAAACTGCTTTTGCTGTCTGATAGTTCGTCTAGGTAAAGTGATTAGTTGAAAGCCACAAAAGTGATTTTGTACAGTGTTTTATTCTTCAGCTCATCAAGAAATAGATTTGAATTGAAAACTTTGATCCCATCTGTGTAAAATGGAAACTTATATATAAGTGCAAGTCAACTAAGTGACATAATAAAATGAGAGAGATCTATTTCAAAACCAGTCCTAAAAATAGAGTGTGATTCTGGAAAAGAAGTGGCAATGTAGATGTACTGAAATACCTGAAAGTGTAGATTTCAACCAATTCAGTTATCTTAGTCCAGTTTCTATACCGATAAGCCCGTAGAGAATACGTTAAGGCATTCATATGGATAATATGTAGCTTGACTTTCCAAACCAAACCAGTTAGAGCCACATTTTTGTTGCAATAAAAAAATCCTAAATTTCTTTAGCCCCTGAACTGTTTTTCATGTTTGTAATCTTAACACCCCACTCAAAGGGATCTCTAAAGCTTTTCATTTAAACTACAATTATTCTTTTGTCTACTGGGAACCCAGTGCAAAGATGATGTCCTGTGTGCAAGAAGCAAGCAAGCTGAATATTAATTAATGAACACTACTTAATATGCAGAAGAAGAGGAGCAACAATCAGTCGTGAGCCCTTACATATTAACTGGTAGATCATTGTTATTCTGGGAGGCATCATAAGGCCAAATGCAGGTTACAACTAGTTTAGAAAATCTCTTTAATTAAGAAACATGAAAGTTTAAGTCTCTCATTATAAATATCTTATTGTGACCATAAAAGACATCATTAAATGGTGTGATGGTATAGCACTTTTAATGCAGTCTGAGGTGATGAATTGGACTTAGGCTGTTAATCTGTTTGCAGTGGGATTCAATAAACAAGCCAAACACTGAGTTTTCTCTATTTTTCCTAAGATGCAAAGAAGCAAGTTTTCCTTTTCTTAGGGAGCTGGGAAGGCTATAAACAAACAAATCTCCACAAAACACCTCTCTCCAAGTAGGCTGGTCAGGAGTTTCACAGAAACAGGAGAGTCACAGAAGTGCTCTCCTGTTTGTCAGTTGCCATGAGTGTTGGCAGCCTTGCAGAACAGAGGAGAATATACATGTTGTTGTCTAGTACTTTTTGCTTTGCTAAATTAACCGAAGCAAGAGGATGTATCTTTCCCATCATTGAGTTTCTGGGCACATTGCTAATGGAGACTGGCCTCCTTGTTCCCATTTATCAGGTGGCAAAGAAGGTCTGTAAAAAGATGAAGTGTGATCTAAGGATACACATGGTGCCAACATGAGATGAAATGGGTATGGTTTTCCAGACATGGTCTCTATCCTCATCAATATTGCTTTCTCTTTTAAGGAATTAACACCCTCCCCCCCACTATTAGTGAAACCTATGAATATTAAAACCACAAGAAGAATACATTTTTTATAAGATTCCTATGTCAAATCTAGCATGTCCAATGACAGGAGTGTCAGGAGATCTGCAGTTTTTGTTACTGCGTGGAACCATGCAACAAATAAAACTAAAATAATCCAGTGCATTGTAATGGAAAGAATGTAATCCATTTGCAGATCTGCTTTTTCCCCATTGTGCTTGACTGTGAGAAAGAGTAGCTACAGGAAGAATCAAATTCAGTTCTCAACTAAATGCAAGGTAAACAACTGATGACTTTTTTTTTTTTTTTGCAAAGGATGCAACACTGCACACTGTTCCAGACTTTTATCCTTTACAATGAATTATATGAGACTTTCCTGCATTTGCTGTACACAAAATATTTTCCTGATATGTTACACAAAAATACATTTCTGCTTGCTGATGGTAAAAGGCTTCTCTGCCAAATATACAGTTTCTCTCTGAAGCATGATTTAAATAGCTTTTACAGGAACAGTTTGGACAGGCAGTTAGATGTAGTAACATCTTACAAGGATTCAATTATAAGACTTTTTTTTTTTTTTACATTAAGCTACGTGAACATATTTTTATGCACTATGTATGGTAAAAATCTTTATTGTTTTAGACTGTCTGGACAGTTTCAGCACTGGAATTGAGAAATATGACCATTGGCTCAGAAGTAGTACACATTTGCTTCTTGCTAAGATCCCTTCACTAGCCTGAAAATGCAGTAATTCTTGTGGAATACTGATAGGTTTACCTCTCTCAACATAGAGCGGAGCAATGCCATGAAATCTGACACAATTAAAGAACTTACAGAGTTATTGCTTCTTATCAGTTTACAAAGCATTCTGCATTCCTGGAGGTCTTCAAGGCATGATCTGGCCTTGAATCTGAATCAGCCCCCTTTTCTGTTTGTTTGTATAGCTACCCATCTAAATACAATTAGCCCAGTGCAATTATACCACTTGATAGACCAGCAGCCAAATGACGCAAAAAGAAGGACTGGGTAAGAGTAGGAGAAGGGATGATGTTTACAACATGTGGAAAAATAATGAGCCAGTACTTCCAAGAGCCTCCTGCAGCAACACAAATACTTCCACTAAAAGTAAACTCCCGTAGACACGGAGAGAGATGAAGTTGGCCAAGAACACTTTAAAGGTCTCATTGGTGATGGAAAAAATCACCAGGTGGCACTGTTACATATCATCATAAAAGTTTGCACCTGTTCACAGTTTTCTGTTGGGTGGGGAAGTGTTGTCCATGAGAAGGGACCTGTTCGCTGCTGGCCTGTGCTGTCCCAGACTGCATCCATCTCGTGCGGCAGAGCTGCTCGTGGCTGGACGTGCTGGGAATGCTCTATGCTTCTTTGGACCTCGTCTGGTCCAAGACACATTCCTCCCACACCATGAAGTTCCCGTTTTCCAGATGATCTGCTTAAGCCATAATGTTATGGCTTGCTAAAAGGATGAACCTGTAAAGCAGGAAGGAATATATTTTTCTGTGAGAAAAATGAAATTAGAAAAGCTGGACACAACAGGAAACATTCAGGGAAAAAAAACCAAACATGGGAGAAGGGATGTGGTGACATTCAGGACATAGCAAGCCAGGAGTCATTCTCAGGATTAGAGACATTGTCAAAGCAGTGGATTAACAAGAATAGGAGAGGAACAGAAACGTGAAAATGGGTCAATCATGATGCATTGTAGCTCACATCTGATTCCTCCTCTTCCTTACCCCCCACTTTGCAAACTGGCAGTATTCAGAGAATCTTCTGTTTCTTGCAACTACTTGGGAAGTTCTGCTGCACTCCTTCACTTAACAAAATAGAAACAAGAAAAAAAAAAAAAAGAGAAAGAAACTCAAATGTTAGAATGTTTTAATTCTTTCGTTTTTTTCAAGCTATATTACTCCTGCATGGGTGAATAATGCTCTTTAAGAATTATTTAAAATCCCACTCTTTCCATCTACAGAAGATATCCCTGTCAATTACTGTCATACAGATAGAAAAACAGTTAACTTTTTACTTAGCACTTGCGTCTGTTAAGTGTACTTTTCTTAAATTAATTTTATAACAATCTTCTGATTTTCTTACTGTCATGTTCAGAGAGAGTTTTTCATGTCACCTTCTGTCCAGGTTTTTTTTTTTGGTTTTGTTATTGTAAGAGAAATAGCAGGCTACAAGCAAGTCAGTCCTTTTTGTCCAGAGATCACAGAGCTTTTCTAAAGATCTGGCATCCCAAAACATACCCCATTTGGTCTCATCATTTTCCTTCTCCTAAACTTAGCATCATACTTGTATTCTCTACACTCAGATGTTTGCAGACTCTGCAGGTTGTCAGGATGCAGCATATATTTAACCGAAAATAGCTTCTCTGAACTTAAAGGCAACACGAGCCATACCAATCACATTAGATTGCCCTTTCCTAATGGGAAACCCTCTCCCTCTCTAGCTTTCCAAATTAATTAATGTCTGAATGGTCTAAATGATGTCAGTAACAGAAGAACGAAGGTAGCCTGTTTACTCTGAGATACCATCTCAAATCCAGTGTGAGGTAAGGCTGCGCATCACAAAGAAAATGTCACTTCCCTCGCTCAGAGTAGAAGGCTGTGATTGAATAGATTTCACAATTAACTAATTTCTCATGGCTAGAAAAAGGCTCCCAAATCCAAAAGAGAACATACCATGGAGTCACTGCAGCTCTGCACTGTGAGAACCTATAACACCATGCATTATAATTACCTGAAAAACCACCATGTGGAGCTTATCCGTCCTGAAAGCTAAATGTATGGTATTTTTTAAGTACTAATTTATAACACTGAAAAGTAATTTTAAAATAAGTCAAGAGCTTCCCTGCTATATAGCTTTGGATCCACTATCTCCAGTAACAGTTAATGTCTACCTGCTTTTTCTACATTTGCCTTTTTCTCCTTTAGGTGTTTGAACTGCCTGGTGAGTATCAGCGCTTGATTAAAACAGCATTGCCAAAAATTGCAATTTAGGCACTTTGTGAAAGACTCATAATGTAGCCAATAACCTAGGTGTTACAGACAGCAGAGTAGCCTGAGGTTCACTCTTCTGATAGGAAGAGTTATATTCTATTTAGTAGACAGTCTTAATTTGACATCTGAACTGAATTAATTCATTAGTTAAATCAGTGCTTAGCACCATTTGTTACCTTTAAGTAACATCACTGAAATGTAAATGAGAAGAATGCATAAACAGTTAATAAGACAAGAAAATAAGAGTGCCATGAAAGAAGGGGTATATACTTTAGTACCTGATAAGGGGGAGGGAAAAACCGTCAGCCCTTTCTCAGCAGCTAATATCTCCATCCCTGTTATGTTTTCTGTTACATTTCTGAGATCTGCCGTTATCTTACTTTAGCGCTCTTCATCGTTCAGAACATTCTTGAGGACCAGAATCTCAGCTACAAATAATACAGCAAGAATCAAAATAAGAAAAAGAAATAAAGAAAAGGGAAGGGCAATGTTGTTAATGTAGCTATTCCTAAATTGTGTGTGTAAAACAATGAATTAAATAATCTGTGAAGGAATAATTAATATCTCATATGCCCATACCACATATTTACTTAGCAAGTAATCACTGAAATCCCTACATATTCATGCCAGTTATTACAGAAATTAGACAGAATGCATAGAGAAAATTTCCGAGATACGTTTAGGCTTTTCTTTTTCGATAAAATGCACCACAAAGAGAATAAAGAAATTCGTTACCCAAATTAATGGTGAATTATTTTGTCATGAGAATAGAAGTTTATATTCATTTAATGAAAGCACATAAATTGTTCTTGACAAGAAAAACAAAGCTAGCCTTAGGCAGTATTTTCATTATAGAAAAAGGCACATGTCCATGAATATCTAGTATAATATTAACAAAAACTGTTCAATTAGATATGCATGTGCCATTGTTATGAATATTTATTTGCATCGCAGCTAAGTAACATTGATACCTTTTTTTCAGCCTGTTTAGAGATACAAAATGAAGTGAACGTTACTGCTCTGCGGAGAGCAGTAAAACTTCTCCAGAGATCTGGTCAGACATAACACTTCCTGTTAGGAGAATCTTTTTCACTATTACTTGTGTCATTCTTTTTCACATTGGAAACCTACTCAAGGAATTATAATCCATTTTAAGGTAATTTTGATCCAATTGACCATCTAATATAATCTTTTCCGTAAAGAAAAGTTATTTATGTAAAGACAACCTAATACATGTGTTTGGTTTTTTTCTGAAGTCAATTCACTTGAATTGTGTTCTAAATACATAGAGCTCCCTTTTTCACAAATATTTTAAAAAATTCAGTTTCTGGTAGAAAGCGTTGCAAAATAGCAACCTTAAAGCAAAGCAAGCTTTACAAGTGTATACATACAAAAATTATTATACTTATCCTTGATAGACTTAAGATAGATTTAGAATGGTTATGTCAGTAGGAATATTTATGGTTACCAATTCAGTATGAAGTGTCATGTGACTTATGTCTCCCATTACAAAGAATTTTTGAATATTAAGCACTTGTAATGAACTCCATGTGAAAAACTGCAGACCAAAGGCCTACTTTGGCAAAAATATGTTCATGTGATTAAAAATGTTGTTCTGTATATGAATAAAGGTATTAGCTGCAGAACTTGCTGTAGGAAGAATTTCAAATAATGAATCATTAGAATATTACTCACTATTAGAAACTGAAGAAGCAAAATTAATTGAATACATTTGTCCCATTTATGTTTGCCAGAAAAGAAACCTTTAACAAAATGCTTAAGAAAAGATAACACATAGTGTCCTGAAATTTTATTGATCATGGATCTCATTTTAGTTTCCATTCTGCCACCTCAAGAACCTTTTCCAAAATCCACTAAGGTCAGCAGGAATCATTTTATGTAGTGGATAAGCACTGATCAAAGAAATATTCCAAGTCAGTGATTCTCCATTAAACTATTTCTGAATGATAATGGTAAGATCCAGTTCTGTAAAGTATTTTAGAATGCTTTCTCTAAGTTCTTCTCTAGGTGTTACATATATTAATAGTATTTTCTTCTCAGCAGCACAATCCCATGAACTACAAGAACATACGTTTAAAGCAGGTAATCCTTACAGTATGTTTTGAAAGGGAGAGAAATGGTGGCAAGTAAAATGCATGCAACTGTAGTCCTGTTAACAAAGATTAAAAAAATATCAATTATACATTAAGCTGACTTAAGGAAAACAAACAGGCAAATGTAAAATAAGGACAGCAATAGGTAAGCCTATGGAAGATTATTTTGCACTCACACAGATACCGATGATTCCTACATGGGTTCACTTGATTTCCTTCCAGAGCAAGGCTTAAATTGACAGCAAGATACATTTCTGTAGTTGATCTTGCAAGCATATACAACCCATCCTCCTTGATAAAATACGGCAATTCTCATAGTAACACACTGAGAAAGAAAGAATAATGAAATTGTAATAAAGTATTCCTCTAAGGAAGACTTTGTTTGATTTTAATGTGTCCAGAGTGAAGATACTGAAAAAAGCACATCTTGCAACTGATGAGCTGTGTAGGAAAAAAAAAAAAAGGTGGATTTAAGTGACATGATCTGGATAGCCCTCAAAATTAAAATCTCAACAGATTACAGTTTTGGAGACCACTGCCAAGAGGGATGCATGTTCAAACTTTTGTTATCTGTTAGAACATGAGCTGCTTGCCTCTTCTACTGCTCTCCCTTTGCATGTGTCACACCAAATGTGTAGCACTGCCATCACAAAAGTGATAGGAGTTGTTATTGTAAATGGTATACACTGTGTGTTGTTGATGAAATAGGAAGAGACAAGCACCAGAGTAATTTTGCTGGTAATTTCTTTTGATGAGATACTTGCAAGTATAAAAGCAAGAAAAAGACAAGATAATAAGTGATAGGGTTCTGGGAGAGTTAAGAGAAAGAGACTTCTGGTTAAACTAGACTTTTTTTCCTGCTTGTTTCTGAATACTGCATCCACCCAGCCAAATGATGGCATGGTAGCAAAGCCGTAACGGTAGCTGTGAAAATGTGGCAGCACAGACCTAAGCGTGAACTGTAGAAGCCCTCTGGGGACCTGGCACAGTGGTGCAGCTGCTCATCTACGGGCATCAGCGCCCGCTGCATTTTTGCTGTTACCTGTAGCAGCTAAGTTAAAGATAGAGTACACATGCCTGATCGCATTATAATCACACAATCATTTGGCTACGTAGGCACAGCAATCGGTTAGGTGCATAGCACTTGGATGATGCACATCACACAATGAGATCAATACATATATTCAAGTGCCCAAACCAGATCCAGGACATAAAGACCAAAAGAGATTAGACCTGAAGCTTGGATGTAGCCCCGGCAAGGGAACACAGCCAGCGGGGCTAGGCCAGAACCAGCCTGTGGCACTATTCTTTGGAGGACTGTGCTCTTGGGGACAGAGGGACTAGCAGCAACTAAGGAGCATTTAGTCTGAATCAGCAACAAGAGTTTTTCATATAAGGTTACAAAACTTGCCATTTGTGAAGAAAAAGCCTATAAAAGGGTGTTTATTTAGTGTGGTAAAGGTTTAAGACCCAATAAAAAATAAAAAAAAAGAAAAAAAAAAAAGGAGCTGAGCAGGCAAACCTCAAGCTTAACCTCAACACTCTGCAGCTTGGAGCTCAGGGGATCTCTGAAGTCACTTTACTTTAACTCATCTTGTCACTGCAGAACAGCAACTGTGTTACCCCATGAAGGGAAGACGAGGAAAGGAAGGTTAGAGGAGGTTTTTGTTTATATTTTCATTTCTCAAATGATAAAAATCCATTATAAGTTTATTTTTACAACCCCTTAGATGGAAAGACAAGTTCTTGATTTGTTTGTAGTCTACTCACAGACCCATTCCCTGAGACATAATCAGCTGCAAAATCCAGACCCAGCCGCTTGCTCTTCCCCACTTTTCTACCAGAACTTCAAGCATCTGCCTGGGAATTTCCACCAAGAAGAAAACTATTTCTCAACACAATAAAATAGCGTAGGAAGAGATGATCCCACAGTAATTGAATTTAGTGGTATAGAAGTTTGCAGAGCCTGTAGGTTTTATAGCTGAAATATGTTATTTAAGTGTTTTGTAGCTAAAGGCTAAGAAGACACCAGATTGTTTGAAGATGATGAAAATGAGCTTTCTTAATTTCTTATCATTGGTGGCTGAGAGGCCCTGTGAGTCACCTTAGAAATTTCTTGCCTTATTGAATACCATGAACCTCGACATTCATTAGATAGAACCTAGTGTCGAAAGCAGCCCGCGAATCCTGAAACGGAGTGTAAGAGGTGGCCTGAAGCATGGCAGCACCGAGGTTGAAGGTGCTTTCTGTAAGCCTCAAGTATTGCTCAGGATCTTCCAGTGCAGTGCCTAACTGAGGGGAAGTACTATGGTAATGATTTGTGCAGTCTGCAGTGAAAAAAACAGTTATAGAGAAAGCTGGGTAGAAAAGAAAAATGAAGAGACATTTATTATGCATGTTAAAATCAAACAGGACACAAGAGAAATCTAAAATACCAATCTGGTTTTTGGTATTCAGCTCTCACACAGGGAACCTTTAATCTGATTGAACCTGTGTGGTTACTGTTTGTTTTTCCTGACTGAGAGTGCACATGTGTATATGATAGTACGATGGCAGCAGTCCAGGCTATTAAATGGAGCAACTACATTCAATAAGAAGCAAACAATGGCATTAAGCCTTCTATCATTTTTGCTATTAGACTGAATCTGAAGTTTTCAAAAGAACATAAGTTACCACTTAAACATTAAAAGACAATATAACTTTAACTTCTAAATACCAAAGTCCTTTTCTTTGTTAGCTTATGAGCCTAAGCCACTTCGAATTTCAGAAAAAAAAATCTCCTCTGCTGGATTTTTCCCTTTCCCTTCATACCTTTCATTATAGTCCAATAAGCTGAGAGACAAGGGCTGGTTTGAACAACGATTTCCCTAGAAACAAGAATGTTGAAATACTTTCAGCATTTGATGCAAAAGTGGAAATTGCACCAGTAGGATCCACCACGAACAGCCCATTTTACCACAGGCCAGCAGCATCCATCTCAGCTGCTGTCATTATATTTTCTAGCAGATTTCTGAATGGCCTCAAGCCTGGTCATTCCACTCGGAAAACAAGAGACTTCCCAAACTCTGTGCAGTACTAAAATTATGGCATACATTTAGATGCCATACTCAAGTATAGCAAATGATATCCTATAGAACATACAAGATTTCTAGGAGTTGTATAACCTTCATTTTAGGCTTAAGCAGTAAGTAATCTGTTCCACACTGCTCTGTCCCACCTTTTTTCCAAAGGAAAAGGAGAACAAATATTTGGACTACCATAATATCATCAATAAACATGAGAATGCAACAGCTAGTGTTATTCTACAGAAATGAATGAATAAATAAATAGACTATAAGCACTTTATTCTTCTCACATAATTTCTTCTCAGTGACATTATTGAACAGACTGTTGAAAACAAACATCGTTAAATGAGAAAAGAAGAGCAGGAGCCTGTCTAATTCCCCACTGCAACATTTTCCAATGACGAATGCTCCCTAAATGGATTTAGCTTTTTGAAAAGAAGTCAGAGAGAAATTTGATGTGGCCCCCTGACCCCTGGTAAGCACATGTATCTTCACCTGTCACATAACACACTGGCACTTGCTTACTTTTCAGCAAAGACTATTGATTTTGCTTATTGGCTGCAGGCTAGTCCATAAAGAACAAATTACAAAGTCAGAGGTCTACAGTTAGCAATTGCTTGCATGATAACAGGGACCTCAGCACTATTCCCACAATGGAGTATTAGCATTCTCACAAATGTGTGCAAACCTAAAACATACAATTCTGCTGGGAAGTCCTCTGTATTTTCAATGATATACAGCAAATGAAACACGCAGTACATCCCATACCCTCACCAACGATCTAAAACTACAGGGATTTTTCCCCTGTACCCAATCTACGCTTGTGGTTTAAACAATTTCTTTTTAAAGAACAAAGAGAGAGAGGATTAAGCAAAGGTTATATTCTGCTATTGAAATAGGAAAAACGTTTGACACAACCTGCTGTTATTAAGAATGTCTTCACAGCTAAATTTTACACAAGAAGAGCCAAAATTGTTGTGACTTTTAAGAAGTGTGTCATTGTGCTACTTCTCAGGTCTCATAATGAAGTTTATCTTTGCCCCTCCCTTAATAGATGACCTTGGGGAAAAATAATTTGATTTTCTGCACCTCGCTTTCATCTTCTGCAAAATGGGATACAATACTGTCCTCCACCGCTGAAGTGCTGTTGAAACCCACTGCCAAGAAGTCCATGCAAAGGACGGTATAGGACAGCTTTTATTACCGAAATGGGACAGGCATAAGATAAGAACCCTGAGTGAACATCAAAACTGGAGAGTTTGAGCTAGTTTCTGAAACCTCACTTTAATTTTTGAATCTTAAATAGTATTTGCACAATATCATAATTGCAGTTGTTTTTTAATACCCAGCCATACCAAATGCAAATATATACTGCTCCTCTGGCACAGATTTTTTTAGTAAAAATCATGAGAACAACACAGAAGAGGCTGATTTTAACACCATTTCAAGCTCAAGAAATTTATAATAATTCCAAGTGGGACGTTAAGAATGACAAATAACAAAAGTGTGCTATTGTTTTAACTTAATTCCCTAGAAAGGGCAGTTTTCTTAAATTTTTAAATATGTTTTCCATGATAAAGGGTATTGATTCAGCAGGACCAACATACCAACTTTCACGAACAATTTCCTTTTCTAGAATATTTGATTGAAAGACTGAAAATTTCTAAGGTAGGTTACAGCTGAGCATATTTAAAAATCCTAATTCAGTTCCCTGTTGAAATCAAAGAGTTCAGGAAGAAAGAGCAACAAAAAGCACTTTTGGAAACTCACAGTAAGTGTTGACTCAGTGCGTTTCTATTATGGACTGTTTTGCTTCGAGTTAATTCATCACCAATTAACTAGAACTAGTGAGTCTATTTGTAAATGCTAGTGCTGACACTTCCTAAATGTTTCTGTTTTATCCTAGGAGTTAACATGGTAAGACCATCGAAGGATAAACTACACAAAAAAGCCTGACAGGACAAAGTAATCTTGTGGAGTAATTTGTAGGGCAAGCTCAGATCAGTGATTTCCCAAGACACAGACCCTCCATTGGGAATGCACAGCCACCTGTGTGGGTCAAATGACACTCAGAAACAGGCAGCAATAATGCCTCATCAGGTAGCAACAGTCACAACATAAAGAAAGGCTCAGGACAATCCTTGAGAGACTTGGACCCAAGGTTGGCTGGGCTTCAGAGGTGATGGCAAAAAATTTTAAATTGCTAAGAGACAGTTCGTGCTGTCTCGGGTACACAAGGACTAAGCATCAGTTTGAAGAGGCATGGTACCCAAAATTGAACTGGTTGTCTCAATTTGAGCCTGTAATTCAAATCTCTCCCGACTCTCAGCCTTTACCTACATGGGAGACATGCACATTACAACAGGAATCTCTAGAGCTACTCAGCCCTGCTCTCCAGCTGCCACCCTAGCACATGGAAACCAAGCAGAAACATGCAGTGCCCTGAAAACAGTAGACAAGCTCATCAATAGACAGGCTCTGATGGTTTGTAACACTGGAGAGGGAACACAACTCCCATTGCAAAAGTGCCACCATGAAAGACAAAACAAAAATAATAAAAAAAATCACTGGAACGTGTACTTGAGCCATTTGGTCATTATGTAGGATGCTCTGAACAAACCTCAACCTTTTTTGGCTTTAAAGAAAAAGAGTAAAATCTGTTAGCCCTTTCTGATTACAGTTGCAAGCTCACATCCTTCAGAGATTTCAGGTGGTAGACCCTGTTAACCTTGCTTGTCATCTGTGCTCCAGAAAGGAAGTACAGTCTGACATTCCCGTGCTTAACATTTCCTCCAGCATCCCATTTAAGATAGTTTACATTTTACAAAGTTTTTTGGCCATTTCCAAAGGGGAAATCCATCTTTGCATTGTACGGGAATTGCAGGTCCCCTTCTCTGGGTTCAAAGTAAGATTAACCTAAAAGTTACGTCTTGCTGTGCCTGAACACTTTTACTGTGCCTAGTCCATAGTGCTAATGGTGACCATGTTTCTTTAGAAATACAGGCTCCGAGCCTTCCCGTAAGAAAATCCCAGGTGAGAGATGTCACTGTCTTCATCAAGGTCTACAGCCAAAACAATTCAGCATCATAGTGAACTCAAGATGGTAAAAAGTGGCTTAGGTAACACCTTGAACACCTAGAGGTAGGGAAGTCTTCAATGAGCATCAAAAATCTACATATTGCAGAAGATGACCTTTCCATCACCAAAAATTAGACTTGCCTTTCATTTACTTCTCAGCTCACTCACTTTCCCCTTTGATACCACAATCCAGACTCAAACTTCAGTCAAATAATTGAAAAACGGTATGATACTGTGGATTCCATCTCTGTCTCTATTGTATAATTCAAAAAAATTGAACATGAAGGAGCTGGTAAGAGAGAAAGCAAGTCTCCTTACTGAAAGGTAACGCAGAAACCAAGAGGCATGCAGCTTCATATATGAAATTGTTATAGCATTGCCAGTTACAGAGCAAAGCAGCCCAGCGAGTTGCCCAAAACCTTTGATTTAAAAAGCTCTTGAGTTTTTCTGTTGCAGAGGAATTTTATGGCTCATGTCTTCAAGGGTTTGTGAAATTAAAAAAAAAAAAAAGGGAAAAAGGCTTACATTACAAATATTGAAGTTGAGATTATTATTTTCTCAACTGAATACGGATTCTGGGGCTGTAGAAAGACCTACATTATCAGCAGACATGCAATGAAACATCAACATGATGGCCTTCAATCTACTCAAAGAAGGGGATATGGCTGAAGAGAGAGGAGACCACTTGATGTCTAAACCCGCTGACCTCCCTGGCAATGCTTTGAAAGAACCTTAAGCTGCAGTGCTGAGCACTATGAGCTCCTCAAGGGATGCTTGCAATTTGAAGGAAAAGAGAATAACTATCATGCAGCATGTGTCATTCCTCATTATTTTTCCCTTTTTAACAAAAATGAGAATGGCTTATCCAGTTAAGTCTATAAGAAGGGTAAATTTACAGACATTTAGTAAATTATTTCTGTTCTTTTAAATTCATTTTCTTAACTCTAATTCCTTTTGATTTTTTTAATGTTAGCATTTCATAGAAAAATTTTTACTAATTGCCATAAAGAAACAAGAACTTTGCAGCCACAAGGCAGAAGTAATAGAAGGTGAAGTGTACCTGGAAATTATACCTCCCTTTTAGCGTTGTCCAAGGGAGCAGGACAAAGCATCCTACCTTATCGCAGTTATCAGGCTTTTGTGAATGAACACAGAGGGAAAAACTGAAGGATCTCCATAGATGACAGTTAACAAACCTACTGGTCCCATGAGGCATCCCTGAGAACTTGGGCTCAAATCTGGGCTGAAAAGCAGATGATACTGGTTTCAGCTCAATGTCATCAAGTATGTAATTAATTTTTCTACATAAGACTTTATCAAATTAAGGTTTTCTAAGACAGAGGTGGGTTTCTCAACTCCTCCTCCTTTCAATTTTTGTAACTGGTACCAAAGAGTATTCCAAATTTGAATTTTTTTAAAGTTATTACTATTTGGGTGGGAGGGGGAGGATTCTTGACTGTAAAGAAAAGCTGATACCATTATTCAAACAAGACATCTTCATTTCACTTGTAAAGTTGAAATATTTTGCTGTCAAATGGCCAAATCCTGTACTCAAGTTACTTTTCATTTTTTGCACACATTGTCTTCAAAATTACTTAAACTTGCATTTTTGCCATTTTGCACTTGGTTAGCTCCAACGTAGCAGAAAAAAACCCAAAAAAGAATAAGGAAATCAAGCTCTCTGAACCAAGAGATGACTCATACATACATATATACATCCACGTGTGCTGACTTTATTGGGTTAGGCCAAAACAGAGTGCAAGTCATACCCTCTATGCTAGCTGTCAGGCACAGGTTTTTCAGTTCTGGCCACTTTCATTTAATGACAAACCGCATCCAATCAGACCATGATTCAATGAATAAGATACTGAAATATTTAATGCTCCTAATATTGTGGAGTTCCCATTTTCATTTCACGCTAGTTTCCATAAATCAAAGCATCAAAACTGATACAAGCAACAGGAAGACACACAATGTTTTTTAAAGGCCTGTCATAAAACTAGTAAGTAATCCAAACCACATAATTATTTAAAACATATGCTAAAGCTATCATTAACATACTGGGAAGTCCTGGGTTTTATTTTCTGAATACTGTTCTTTTGACAATACAAACCTTTTTATAAGCCATTTTTATAAATTAATACTGTTCTGTGTTGAAAGCATCGAGGGCAACTAGCACGCTTTTGGATTTGCAGTTACGTTTGAAGAGACAGCATTGCACTAAAATCAACTCTTCAGTTTAGCTGTATCCTCTAAAAGAAACTTTGATAAATACCTATGGCTACTATAAAATAAATAAAGTTTGACTTTTCCCTCCCCTAACTAAGGCTAAGAAATTTTAAGTAGAATTGTTATGTGCAAGATACCTAACTGTATCCTAAAAGCTCTACTTTTAAGGACATTACTAGGAGTTACGAACAGTTATTAAGCCAATTTTTGTTTCAGGTAAAAGAAAGCATTGCAAATTTATTTCAAACAGTGCTACTGTTTAAAATTCATCAAAGAACACTTCAGAAAGACTGCTTATCTATTCAAGCCACGCATTTTAAGTGAACTCTTACTAAATTCTCTATGTACAGATCAGAAATACATGTACTCTGAATAAAGAGCACTTCATCTGACAAATTAAAGAAAGCGAGAGCGAGCGAGAGGGAAAGTACAGGGTGTGAAGCAGAGTCCAAATGTGGAGATCTACTGCGCCTTGTAAAGCCTGACAGTGTAGTATGTCAGGCAGGGAAAGCCTCGGGTGCCACAGCCAAGTTTTGCTTGTTCCCATGATGTGATTTAGTGCCTCAGAACCACACAGCTTTGCAGCGCTTGGACATCTTACGGTGTCGAGTGAAGGGAACAGATTTGTCATTGCACGCTGCCAGGAGCGGTCCTGAACAGGGACATTTTCAGTCTTCGACAATGATTGCTGTTACTAATTCTACTGTGAAATGTGCAGAGCATCTGCATGGGGACTTCAGTAAAGTGCTGCCAAAACAGCATTTGCTTTATGCTGTTGCTCCTGGTGTCTGGTTAAGGCGACGATGAGACAGATCATATGACTTAAGCCACTGCAAGACCTCATCACTTTTCATGGGAGAGCGGAAAAGCGCTGATCCAGAGGCTTTTATGCTGAGGGAAAGCAGATAAAAATCTGCAGGTGTAACTTAAAAAAATTGGTATGAGAAGCATAAAATAGTGTAAATAAGGCTGATTTTTTTTTTTTTTT
>VYZM01011913.1:143924-193547 GCA_013398915.1 Dromas ardeola | reverse complement strand
TTTTTACGGAAAACAAATAAAGATTAAGCGTGTGATGGCAATTAAATGAAAATAAGAATCTAGTGACATAAACATAGAAGTGTGCATTGTTAATCAAAGTGGATAGCATTTTGATTTCCAGAGTATCTGTTAGGTTTAAGCTAAAAACAATATTGACACAAACAAGCATAAAGATATATGGATGTAACCCTTTATTTTTTTTCTTTTTCCCAGTGAAAAGGAAGTAGTGATAATTGACTGTAATGCTGCCTGGCTCCATCTCTAGAGAGACATAATCACTTTGGATATATGAAAATAGATTGCTCATTCTAATCCACTATTGTTTTATACTCTTTGGGGCCCACTTCTCAGCTGGTGATAATCAATGATATTAGTCATTGAAATACAGGGAGCTGATTTACCCTATCAAGGGTTCTGGCCTTAAGCAATACTCATATTACCCATTTCTTTTCCTAGCAGCAGCAAACTTAACAACACTTGAACAAGAAGTTGTCTACTCTCATCCAGTGTGGCAGGGAAAGCTCAGAGACGCTATCCATACACTGCTAAATCATACCAAGAGCAGCCACTAGAAGCTACGCAGTTGAGGTTATGACCCTAGGTCCCCTAAACACTTAAGGTTTCACGGTACGAACTCTTCAAAAGTTCTGTGGAGCTGCTGAGAAACTGCTATTTTAGAGCCAAGGCAAGAACAGTTTGGTTTTGTGCATATCCTCAGCCATTACCAAGATGTTCAGCTTTTTCCATGCCTGTATTTTCTTGGCCTGAATTATTACGCCTGCCATGAAGAGTCTCCTAAAACTATGTGAGGTTTACCTAGGCTTTTCTACTTCGGGCAGCAAAATAACTCAGACAGAGAGAACAGTCTTTTTCCCCTCGTGTTAATTGGCCCCATCTTACTTGAATTAGCTGTTTGAAAAAAAGAAAATAAATTGGCTGCATTTAAGTGTTAAATAGCATTTTCAATCCAATTCCAAGTGTCTAAAGGGAGCATGAATTGGGTATGAATTCCATTATTCAGTCACAACATTAGTAGCAGGGGAGGAGCAAGGTTTATCACTGTTGTCAGCATGATTATACAGCTTTCTCATTTGCCTTACCTCAGAGAACATACACAGCATGGTCTTGATCAGGTTTGTCATCTTCTCAATGCCTTGGCCATGATGACAGTCAAAATGAATGAACAGATCGGCACTTTGAAGTGCTCATTGATATCTTGAGGTCAGATGTTTCTTGCATGTATCTGGACCGTTTCCAGACACATGGGAAGCAGCAAGAACAATGGTAGCACAAGTGTTTCTGCCAGTCTTCCTCAACCCTACCCTGCTCCTTCAGTGAATGGCCTGTCTGGTTAACATGTACCAGAAGTCAATGCATAAGATTGCTAGCTTTTTTTTTTTTTTTTTTTTTTAATTTTCTTCAGGTAATGAAGAGCTATGACACCAAAGCAGTTTGGGAGCATTGCTTAAACTGTCTTGCTGAATCTGAACTAGCTACCAAGTTATTCCTCCCACACAGAGCAGAACAGCTTGGTCCTGCTGTTCAGGGGTCCTTGCCAGCTGCAGAGACAGGAAAGGATTTTTTCTCTTTACTTTTACTTGTTCCGTTTTCTCCTGATTTTTAACTGTGCAAGTTTGATAAATTTTGCAGCTTGGAGAAAATGTAATTCAAAAGAACACCCAAACAAATGGAACAAAGATTTAAAAAAAAAGAAAAAAAAAGAAAAAAACCGATATGTATTAGCAAGGCACGTGGATATGCAGAGCTCTTGTCAATATGAATATTCAAGATGAACAAATTCCAAAATCCTTGATTTGTTTTAATATTTATTTTTTTCTAATTCCTGTTTTTATTCAAGCAAGTATATCCTGAAACTGAAGAATAGCATGCAGAAGAGCTGCAATTGCAAAGATGTCACAGTTTTTGTTTGGAGTAACTCCCATTGTTAAGAAAAGAAGTCAGTGAGGAACTGCCCAAGGAAAAACCTAGGGAATGTGCTGTGCTGAGGTTAAAATAGTTTATAAAATAATAACAGCACATGAATCTAGCTGAAGGTTTTAGGTTTTTTTCCCCCCTTAAAAAAAACCCTGACATTTGATCGAACCCTTTTCATCGTTAGAGTTGGTAGTTAACNATCACATGCTCTGCAGACCAATACATAAAACTGCCTTAAACAGCCAGTGATAGCTACGGGTGGCACACTTTGGAACATTCCCTGGGAACCATCGTGGCTGCTGCAAGAAGTCAAAAGGCAGTGTCATGCCTCAAGAGAAGAAAGGTGTGCCACCAGTAAGTAAACACACCCAAAGAATGTTACTAATTAGCAAAGATTTTGTGCTATTTCCATAATGAAACTCCACTGCTGTGAAGAACTTTTCCTTCTCAAAGCCTAGGGGCTAGAATAGGTAAATTATAAATCAACTCCTTGAGAAGCATGGCATTATGCACACCATGTGGGTTGTTCTTGCCATCGGTTCTCTTCAGAGACCTCCAGTCACAGGATGGAGGAGTCGCCTTCTGTGAGGTGGACGAACCTTTCAGCTTTTAGCCAACAGTAAATTGGCTCAATTCAGCAACTCAGGCAACTGAAAATATCTACGAACAACCATCATGTGTAATGCTGCTTGGCTTCCTAGTCTATTCTAACATACTGCTGTCAACGCTCTACTCAAATTGTCCATGAAAACAGGTTATATTTAAATGTCCAGTAAAAGATTTAAGGTGACACTGCAAAGACAGATTTCAAAACTCTTCCAAACACTATGAGCCAGTTTACTGCTATCTACTACGTGATTATCCCTATTTATTTGATTAGGCCATTTACTCTTATTTACTTAATGAGTCACATGGAATGTTTTTGGATGTGTTTACAATAAAATACAAAAGCCTAACCAAAACATCTGTCTAAATTAATCTAACATGAAGGCAGTCTTCAGGTCAATCAGACAAAAAGAAAACATAGTTCTGTACATGTTTTTTGATTTGCAGAAAAAAACTGACTAAATATCCAGAAGGGCAACATACACTGAGGAAAGGTATTACACAGCCCAACGTAACCTACCATCAGTGCCTTGTCCTATGGGATAGGGTTTAAGGCATCTCAACTGAAAAATTTCAAGGTAATTTGAACTATTGAAGCAAAACACAAGAGACAGGTAATTTCAGAGATATACAGGATCCAATCCAAAAAGAACTTTGTACATCAAAACTAGCACTTTGAAATGAACCCGTAAATAAAATGCAAGTCTGAAGCAGATCAAGAAAGCAGGAAGTCACTAACACATTCCAGGGGGGTCAGGGATACCTCCAAATGAACTTCAAAACCTGGCAGGTGGGGGTTGCAATTTTCATGTCCAATAATTGCATTACAAGAACGAAAGAAATTACATTTTCTGCCCCTTCCCTAATGGTGGGTGACTTATAGGTACCCACAACAGAAACGTGACCATAAAGATACATGATACCAAACTAACATTTTGTACAGGCATATTGCATAGTTGAATTATCAACAATACTCATCTCCATGCAGCCTAACTACATCTTACTCTGTGCCTGGTCCTGTCATATCCCTGTTTCAAACCCCTTCCTGACCCCATTTCCTGGAACAGGACAAGTCAGGATCTTCCTGAAAGACCACCTTGTCCACACCCCCACCCCCCTCAAAACAGAAGCAACTATTGCTGACAGATGTATGCCTAAAATCTCAGTAACAACATTCAACGATGGAGCTACCGCATGCTGTCTATCCCACTGCCCGACCATCTTTGCCATTAGGCAGCTTTTCTTAAGTCTTATTGCACTTTAACCACTGCCTCTTACCTGTTGTAGACCTGAAGAAAATACCCAAATAATTCACAGACTCAACCCTCTGCTGCGGTCTTTCAAATATTTGAAGATTGCTACCATGCCTTGCCCTTGCACCTCCATTTCTAGTTTTCTGTGCCACACTAAACTACCCAGCTCTTTCACTTTTGGCATTTAGGCCATATTGTTTTTTAAATCCTTTTGCCAGTTGCACTGTTCTCCTTTGGACTGTCTGTAGGTGGTCTCAGATGGAGAGAAAGAGACAGAGAAAGGACAAGGGGAGGGAAGAACTGGGCACTGCCTGGGCTTACACCTCTCAGCATGCTGACAGAAGGACCTGTCTGGGCACAATGGAAACTCAAGCGATTCACAGGAGATAAGAAGGTTTCTACCCCTAAAGCAAGGGAGCACAAGAGGAAGAAATGAGGTATAATCCAATTTCTTGTCTTCTCATGTGCATTGGCCATCACAGGAACGTGACTAAGAGAGGTCTGTCAGGTTGCAAATTCATCCTATGTAGCCAAAGAACAGAGAAACATCTTTAATAGCTGTCTAAAGAGGCTAATAACCAGAGTTATCTACCTTAACACTGAAGTATGTAACTTTTTATACATACAAGGAGTCTGGGGGACATTGCAAGACGGGCTTTGTTTCATTTGCATGCTTGTGGTTTGGAAGATACATGAATTCTGGGCAGCTGGAAGTGTGGGGTATTTTCATGGAGGAATAACAAGACAAATAAAACCCCCTTTGAAACCCAGTTCAGTCTAGAAGATATCACAATCTTTGCCTAAAATGTAAGGATCCATATTCTGTCTAATCTACAGATGAATCAGTGGCTCAGCAGGTTGCTGCCATTTACTTATTTTACCTGTATGTGGGTTTATAGACAGGTTAGATTGTCACAGTCGCTAGTTTGGTGGGTCCTTGTCTGATTAGACTCAATAGGAGACTTCTCTGCACATACAACTTGCCCCCCACCAACACACACACATTTTTTTTTCCTTTAAATAATGTTCTTAGTGACATTTGAACATCTACTTTTTCAAAGTTTGTCCGAATCTTTTTCCACAGAAAGAAAAATCTTCTTGACCATAGGAAGAACTTGTACCAGAAGAAAGTTTTTAATCTTCCATAATAAGATATTTTCTACCATGACTTTATTTTTTCCAGTAAGAAGTAAATAAACTTACTCTGTTAAAAACATTTCTAGCATTTATAAAACCTTAAAAAAGTAATTGTCATTTCTTGATATGATCACGTGTTTGAATACATGTCTTTTTTCCCTCCCTTTTCCCCCATAACAGATAGGTTTTCTACTCTCTTAGAATCTTTGAGTAGGTTTTCAACTTGTATTTTTTTTTGGGGGGGTTTTGTCCCACACAACCATACAAATACTGAGCAGAACAAAACAGAATAATTATTCACACATGGGTAGTGAAATAATCCAGGACTTGATTCCCAATTTGCGTGGAATTAGATGCAGTTGCTGAAGAGGCTGTTGTGCTCAGAAAGCTCTTCAGCCACCACTTTTAAGTCTGACAGAGATCGTGAATCAGAGCCCTCGGCTGCAGCAGTTCACAGCCAGGGATACTCATGTAAACTGAAATCAATAATGATTTAAACCAAGGTACCAGGCCCTCAGCTCTGGGCATGCCACCCAGTTGGCTGCCACGACAGAGGAGGGATGAATCACTGGGACAGGAACATCTGACCCCACCTCTCCATGAATCATCAGACCTCTTGAGCCTGCACCCTTGGACATCTGCCTCTTCCTGAGCTGCTCCAATGTAAACATTGTAAAATTAAACCTGAAAGGACCTGCAGCATACCTAAATCGTAGTTCTGCATCTTTTTAAAAAACAGATTTCAACATATGAAATAAAACTTTTACTCTAGAGAGACTGAGATTGCGTACGTGACATTTCTAATAGTTTGTGGTTGTTCATACAAAATTAGGATTAGAAAGTCTGACTCAAAGTTCTGAAAACTTTACCCTGGAAGTACTTTATATTAGAAAATGAGCTGAACACATGAATTTGATGTTTGAGAAATTGCTTTAAACAGTTTTAAATAGACTAACTTCTAATAAAATGCCTTTTGATACTTTAAATTGCTACAAATACAAAGTTTAATAACAAAACAAGGTTGGTTAATGGAGTGGAAAACTTGGCGCGTTTATAGTTGAGATGTGTTACCATTTTTTCCTGTGTTGGAAGAATAGTTTACATGCAAATATGTGCAAAATCTACTGCAGAGTCTGCAGCTGAACTTGTAATTTTTAGCAATTACGTTTCTCATTTTGCAGTTCTGAGGACAGATGAAAGACCATGCAATTGTTTTAGGATTTTTTTTTTTTCCCCTCAAATTTGTAGACCCTCACCCTAATGAGAATGTTGAGAAACTTGATTTGGTGAAAGCAACCACTTGAAACAGCCCTTGACCTGAAAAAAATTAAAAAGTCCGGAGTTAGAGATAAGGAGGAAGGTCTTACTTCTTTCTACAGCTTTGGAAGATAAAATTCAAAATCTCAGATAAAAGGTCAAATTAATCTTTTACTCATATACCTGTCAAAACCATAATTCAGTATCAACAAAGTCAGATTCAACTTTTCTATGAAGACTTATTACGCATATGTGGATGTTACTTTCAAGACAAATATTTCTGCACAATCCAAAGCACATTGTAACTATTGCAGACCTGATTCTGAGGTCACATGGAGGCAATTCATCATTATTCCGCCAGACTTGTTAGAATTACAGTGAGACAAATGGGCTCTTCAGAATTACAGCCCCTTAGCTGCAATAAATAAAAGATACATTCAAATCTGCAAGCGTTTCCCTATTGCTTAATCTTTCATTTTCATTTCCCCCCAAACTTTACCCAAATAGAAATTAAAGCACTGTGGCTGAAACTGAGAGGTTCACGAGTCCATAAAAGGCACAAGACTAATGTTCTCTACGTGATGGCAAATTACACTTCTTTGTGCGCATTACAATACTTTTACAAGAGTTGCTATGTAAAAAGAAAATACTGATGATCGTTTAACACAGTAAGAATTCACTTAAATGAACTGCCAGAAGAACAGAACTCTTAAAATAATTGATTTTTCCCCACATCAGATGAAAAATGCATAACACTGTACAATGAAGTCCGTTTGAGCAAAAGTCATTTTCTGTCCATTAAAAGAAACGTAAAATACATTGGGGTACTTAATTAAAAGTCTTAGAAGAACTGATTTGCACACCATAAATTTACAAAATACACACAAATTTAAGTAAAATACCTTAATTAATGCTTTTGGCAAATCTATGGGGCCTCCCAAATATTTTATAAGCGTAGAAAATTTACATCCACTACACTTAGAAGAATACCACCATCTCTAAAAAGTAAATGCATAACAGTTGCTGCCTCAGTGTTTCTGCCAGCATGCTGATGCCTCACATTTGCTGAATATATGGAGTGATTTGAAAATGACAGCTATCTCATGACAGGCAATACCAGCAGACAGCCTTTGAAAAAAATCTATACTGACCTCACCTCCATCCAACACCTATTGACAGTTGTCACTCAAACTGTGATATCACATAAACACTTTCCGATCTGCGGCTTAAGTTTCCATAGCAGGGCAAAATCCTGTTAACTTCTGACCCACCTCTCAGACATCCTTTCTGTTGTGTTCATGTTTGCAAACCGCTGACAGGTTTTTTGAGGCAGAGCATGTACGGCTTGTGCAACACCCATGCTTCCTGCCCTCTTAAGTTTCTCTTCTCAAACCCTGGTCAGAAACTTGTTGCTAATCAAAGGTAAAGAAATTTGCATCTGAAAGACACAGAGCAATCTAGAGAAAAACCTAGAATACTGTTTGAGTGTATTCTATGAAAGACCTGCGGCATTTTTTCCACCTTCTGTTATAGGTGGATCGTTTTTCCCTGTTACCTGTGTCCTTTCATTTCAATACTGTGGATAGCTCCAAAATGCTGTGATGAAATAACAGTGAACCACAAAACCACATTGTGGATATCACCCAGATTATAAAGAGAGATGAGGAAGCATAAAATCATCTATTATTAGGAAACTTAGGACCTCCTTATGAAGGCAGCAGGGAAAGAAGTGTTCTTGATGTTATGAAAAGAATGATTTATAGCTGCAGCAAGGAAAATAATGTCAAGATATCATAGCTGTTGATATAATACCGTAATGAGAGCTTTTAGAAACATGGAGCATGGATGCATGTTTATGACCACATCCACCTGCCCCTATGCAAAACTTTTGGTCATTTATAACAAGCTAAGCAAAGGCATACTTCAATCTCTGTCAAACATTTAAAGGAAATAATATCAGTTTCTCTCTCTCCATCACTCCAGGAACAACTGCTCAAGGCCTAATATTTCAACAAATCTACTGATAATATGGACAGGGTTATACTCAAAGACCATAATGCCTTAATCTATTCTTTCTTATATACCATCTCCAACCTAAAAGAGTACATCTTACTGGAACTAAAAAAGATGGATCCCTTGGGCTACATACAAAGTGTACCTCTGGATAAGGCCTTTTGCTCCCCAGCCCAAATTGTGGATATATGTCCTAGTTACATTCTGCATTCTGAGACTAAATACCAAATACAGAGGAACAACAAGGAACTTCATCCAGGTTTCTGAAGTAAACAGAAACTTAGTTTTGTAACTGAACTTTTGTAATGCTCGTAATTCACAGGATCTGAGAAATAAGATCTAGTGTTTGTGAAACTGCAGCAGATATGGATCTAGAATGAAAGGCTGTCCTATAAAATTAGACGGAGTTTGGAGATATGGATTTATTCTTAAGGATATATTCCTTCCTGGATGTCAGGTGCCATTTGTCACACCCTGGATTTTGCTGTCCATCAAGATATAGGTGAAAAAAAAAATTTAAACTGCTTCATAGCTCAAGGAATTTAGTCAAGAGACATTTTTATACAATAGAGAAAGAAGTCACTATCCATTAACAAAGAATAAAAGAGCCAGGCAAATCTATATTAGTGTGCATATGTACAGTGGCAGAGTGCACAACACCACATTTCTTGAGGAAGCACTGTTGCAGGGTACACTGCATCACCGCTAAAAATATCGCATACTTTTGGCCTGCTTAGTTCGATGCAAGGATGCAGAAATGCTTTTTGATTGCAAGAGGGCTAGAGAAAGACATAATAGCAACCTCTGAATCTTTATGTACATTTAGTTCGTTAATTCGTTTACTTTGCTTTCGGATTTGAAACTGCATGAAAGATGTAAAACAATCTCTTCCCAGGCCCTGGTCCTGAAATTGATACCACATGGCCAGACTGCTGCATCCACACTGAGCCCCATGGACTTCACCATGGCTCCAGGCAGAGCATCATCATTTTGCTTACATGCTGCCGACTGCAAGATCAGAGCTCGAGTTCACTGACATTATGGAGAGGTCCCATTAAATAAAACGCACACAAGACTTTTTTTCCCCCCTTTTCTCCTAGAATAGCTTAGGAAGAGGGAGAACAGCTGCGCGATGAGACTGTCATAACATCCACTGACCCATTACTGAGGATCACACCTGACCTTGGGCCACCACCCGCTGCTGGCCTCAGACAGACGCATTTCTTTCTTCTCCTTCCACCCGGTGGGCCTCCCGCAGCTAGAAGTGAGAAATTGGTGCCAGTGCACTGCTGTTTTATTGCATGTATTCATAGGCGCCGGGGGACCAAGATCATCTGAACTCATTTCATCTGTGAACTTTCGCATCCATTGTGTCAGGCTGGTTTGCACTCCCCTAAATCCAGTCGGTCTGAGATGCAAGTACTCGTGTGACTGGAAACACCAAACCACGTAAGTGCAATGGCCCTTCTTAAAGTTTAACAAGAAAAACAAGCTAGGCATTTATCTGTATTAAGGGAACTCTGGAGATCTGTACTGGTTGATTAGTACAGCCTTTCTGAAATGTTGACGCTGAGCCATTAAAAAAAAAAAACAACAAATGTACAGGTGCAATGACAAACCTGCTTCATATGCTGTCTGTTGGTCCAATAGTAGCACCTCTGGACTGATGGCTACTACCACACAGCAGCTCCCAAAAATGCAGAGAAAGCAGGGATATAACTGAGGTTGTCTAGTGCCATTCCGTGTAAAGGAGGGTCTCTCTTACCAGCGTGTGCAATATTATCTCTCTGACACAAAATTATACTTTTTGCCTTCATTTACTAAGAGTCATGAACTACAGGCAGTAATGTAGTGATGTTGAAAAGATAATTTCCAATTTCCTTTATACATGCACACACTTCTATTTTATATATATATAAATAAGAAAAATACACACACACGCACAAATATATATAAAAACTATGTAAGATACGGGACTTTTTCCAGGAGTGTCACAACATTCTGAGTGATTAATTTCAAGAAAGCAGAACCCAAGTGAAGTGACATAGAACATATCCTATTCCTATTTTCCCTTCCCACCCAGTCTGGTGCTGTTAATTTAACTTTCTTAATTTAGTGATGATTACAGATGCAAATCTGACAACGTAAAAAAATCAAAATCAGCAAGCAAATAGTAATGGTTGGGTTGGTACCAACATCAAATGGTGCCTTTAGCATCACATCTGACTTGCAATCCGTGAGGACTGCCTCTACTGGGAGAGGCAGTCATAGTCGTCTTTGAAAGTAGGATGAAGATTCTCACTATCAGGGAATTTATCTGCTAGAAGTAAATTAAGAGCTGAAGTAACTCCTTCCTCAGTATTGCAGGAGCCAGACATGAAATTAGGAGGATATGGTGATGTTAGACGAGGTGCTGCGTGACTCCACAAACCTCTTACTCAGTTTTATACAGCAGGGATATGCTTTGTGGGAATTAAAGGTCTTGGTACGTCTAGTAGAAAGAGAGCGGGGGTGTAAATGAGCGATGTTGCCTAACACATCATTGTTAGTAGACACCAGGGAGACAAAAGAGTTACTTAAGCTGTAGGACAGTGTTCATATATTAAGGAATTGGCGTTGGGGCCAAAAATAAATTTAGTCTGGAAGCTGGAACTAAGTTTCTGAGACTCAGAGATCTAGGAGTCCTGAGCTGTCTTCCAGTAACAGGGCAAGTGACCCAATTGTCTTTCCACCTCAGAGTAGGGTTTTATTATATTTTTAAACAGAACAATATGAAATAAGTACCTGCAATAGTATGGGCATTGCTTCAAAAGCCAAGAGCTTTCTTCTAGCCCTATATCCCTATAAAGGCAGAAGAGGGAAGAAGGTAAAATAGTACATGGGTATGACTTACCACAAGGAAACATGATTCTTGTTAAATGGCTTGACAAGAATTTTGTGGTTTGGGAGACACAAGGGCAGCAAGGGGAAGGGTTGTTGAGGGTCACATTGCTTTGCAGTCCAGGGCATGTGGTGGCCTCAAACTTTATGAACACTTACTACCATGGGGTCTATTATCTGCCAAGCACCACTGAAGCCTGAATTATTGTATTTCAATAAAAATTGCAGCTTTGGTACTTAACCCAATAACTAGATTGTTGCATTCCCTTCCCACACTGAATTGGCATCAGCAAAGAAGTAGAAAACACAATAGCTACCCCCATCCTCCCCCCTCAGTAGAGACACTTATATGGCAGCTCTGTGCTCAGACAGGCCAGGGACAGACTAAGTTCAATTGGCGATGAACACTGCCTAAGAACGCATGGCCACAAACCACAGAAATCTCCATGCTAAACACAAAGTATAACTACAATCAGGCTTCATTTTATAGCGGAGACACGATATCAGGGGGAAGGGAGGGAGGAGTTAATGAGCTTCCGGAAATAANGGGGGGGGAGGTTAAAAGCTTCCCGGAAAAAAAAAAAAAAAAAAAATAAAAAAAAAATCTCTATAAAATAACAATGTGTTGTAAGAACTCAGGAAAAAGGAAAAAAAAAAAAAACAAAACAAACCCAAACTGCACTGCTTACAAACGCTTCTATGAATGTAAACTCATTATTCATTCATATATGAAGTGAAAAATATTAAGATAAATGATGCTATTTACTGGCATGATGCACCTAACATCAAAACAGATGTGTATTTTTAATGTTGGGTGCATTAAACATATTATCCAACTTTCAAAATACAGTAAGTGATTTATGTTAGAGGTTGAATATGTCCAAGCAGCAACTAAACATAATAAAAAAAAAAAATAATCCAAGCAGATAAGCGCAGCTAAGAGACAAAGTCAGTAAGAAAGCTCAGAATTAACCATAAAACTGGAAGCCAAAGCTTAAATAAATCCTTGCTTTTGGGTATCTTAGGCAAAAATAAATTTTTGTTTGTAATTGTTCACAATGTTTTCCAGGATTTAATCTGTGGTACTGCTGCTCAGAGACACAAGCATCTTTGCCAACCAAGAAAAAAATGTTCACAGAGTTTGTACTTTGTCAGAGGGTCCAGCATAAGAACACACTTTCTGAACAATGCACTGACCAACGTTTCTGGAACTGAGCAGAGGGTTTTCCAACCTTAGGTTGTCCATATTAAAACTAAAGCAAAATATCCATCCTCTCACAACACGTCCAAAAGGAGATACATGTTTCTCCCATGACCAGGGGTAGCAAAGACGACAACCAGCCTTTTAAAAAGGCTTCCTCAAATTTGACTACAAGATAAAGAGAAAAAAACCTCCAGCCCTTCTGCTTACCTTAATAACCTTGTCAAAATAAAGGCTTGTCACAACTCAATTAAAGACAGCCTAGGCAGAAAGGGTTGTCTTTAGCATGATAGCTCACCCTGAAGAAACTGGAAGAGTGCTTTTATTAGAGACTTACCTGCTTGTAGTGGGGTGGCTCTACCCTGGATGTCTCAATTTGATCAGAAGGGCTTTCCTTGCTTGTTAAAGAGTACAAACTTGCTTTTAATGGGTGGCATCTGACCAGGGTAAAGAAAAGTAGATTGAAGTTTTCATAAGTTTATCTCCCAATGTTGAAGAGTCTAAAGTGATTCCATTGACACAACCTTAATTTACAGCCACCTGGCAGCCAGACCAGTTAGCTGGTACACACACAGTATGCTAAAAATAGAGATGGTCAAGGCCCACATTTAATGTATGGGCAGAAAGTAACCTTAAGGGTGAGCTCCCTCCCCCTGTGAGGACCGGGCTGGGAGCAGAGCAGTGGGTCTGCTGGGCTCTGCCATAGGGTTATGCTGGTTATTATGGGTTGTTGCTGGCTATTATGCTGGTTGTTATGGGGATAATGGCTGCGGGGTGGGAGGTCTCTGTGCCTGCCTTCTGAGAACTGGGTAGGGAAAGGAATTAGCTCGGAAAAGGCTTAGCCACTGTTTGTATACTCTGTTAAGGGCATTGAGATAAAAAGGGAGGGGTTTTAAAATGAAATAGGGACTCTTCTATCATGGGGATTTAGGGGAAGCTCATCATGACATACAGTAACAGCACCATCATCTTCAATTTGCAAGAGTTGTCCTGAGTTTATAAACTCTGTGCTCAGTGATATTAAAAAGCTGAGTTTGTTTTTAAAATGTGAAGCAATAAGGCTGCCAATATTCGGGATATCATTCCAAGAACAATTTGCTTCATTAGCCATGGATTTGAGGCCCCCCTCTGAGAACATATCATCACCTCAGGGGTAAGGAGAGTCAGACTGGGTGAAAGCCTAGGAATGCTCACCAGCTGGACCACCAACACAGGCAGCAGGTGGTTGGGAAGTAGCTTGCTGAAGGTGCAGCTGCTTGGCTCTGCCAAATGTGAAGAGCTGGTCCCAGGAAGGCATGCTGGAAAAATGCTCCTGCAGGAGGGCAGTGCTGCATGGGGGAGAGCCAGGCCTAGGCAATTCGGAGAGGTTGTTATGCTCTTCCTGGAGCAGCTGAGGTGCTGTGTAATAACCCAGGCACTGACAACCAGGCACATGACATATGCCTCCCTGGTCTAGTGGGAGGTGTCCCTGCTTATGGCAGGGGTGTTGGAACTAGATGACCTTTAAGGCCCCTTCCAACCTAAACCATTCTATGCTTCTATGATTCTTGCTTCAGGTAGGAAGAAAACAAAGGCCCTCCAAAGGAGGGCTATGAAGATGATGAGAGGGCTGGAACACCTCTCCTGTAAAGACAGACTGAGACTTGAGGTTGTTCGGCTTGGAGAAGAGAAGGATTCTGGGAGACCTTATTGTAGCCTTTCAGTACTTAATGTGGGCCTACAAAAAAAGGTGGAGAGGGACTCTTTATCAGGGAGTGCAGCAATAGGATGAGGGATAATGGTTTTAAACTGAAAGAGGGGAGATTTAGATTAGATATTAGGAAGCAAGTCGCTACTCTGAGGGTGGTGAGACACTGGAACAGGTTGCCCAGGGAAGCTGTGGATGCCCCAGCCCTGGAAGTGTTCAAGGCCAGCCTGGATGGGGCTTTGAGCAGCCTGGTCTAGTGGGAGATGTCCCTGCCCATGGCAGGGGGGCTGGAACTAGGTGATCTTGAAGGTCCTTTCCAACTCTAACCGTTCTATGATTCAGCCCTATATGATGTAATATACTTCCTACTAAGTATTCAATCACTGGTAGGAGGTAGGGTATGACCTAGCTGCCCCTATGCTCTCGCTCTCGTTTTGGCTTGTTTGCAGGAGATTGCCTGTGAGGAGAGCTGCGGTTTGTGCAGTGCTGCCCAGTGCCCAAGGAGTGTCTCCCTTGTATGTCTGAAGCAGCTCTTAAAAAGTTGCAGTCCCTTCGTGGTGCATTACATTGCTGCGTTTTCTGGTCCCAGAGGCTGTAGGACACGTGAGAATTTGGGAAACCCAAGATCCGAGTGACCTCTCTCTGGCCTGGCTCAGGTGCTGATACTCACAGGTATTTGTTTCCCACTGCTCCTTTGCAGCAGAAATTCCTCTTCTCATGGTATGCCTAAGGCTGAAGGCAAGACAGGGGGCATAAGTGAGTACACAAACCTTTGCTGTCCCACAGAATAAGAAAGAGATTCAGTTTTGTTTGGTCTTCTGGAAATCATGGAAGTGGCTGTGAACTGGGAAGACTTGCCACTCCTGAGGCTGCTCTTAGGTGAAAGAAAGCAGTGTCTCAGTTGCTGCTTTTGTAAATCCACTGACCAGTGTAGGGTCTGGAATTAGAGCTGAACTGGTGAAACATTGGTCAATAACATTGGTCAATAAGGTTGACCACAACTTTTGTACAACTCAGAAGAAAAGAGATCTGATCGATTCCTCATGAGGGTGTTTATGCATGCTCCTAACTGTCCCTTTAGGCTCAATTCTCACACAAAAGCATGAGAGGAAAAACCAAACCAAAATTATTCTAGCTACTCTCCCTTCAGATTTTGCAAGTTTTACGAGTGTCCTTTCTAATTGTAAACACATGGAGGGCAATCAGATGTGGGGGTGCTGGAGACCACATGAAATCTTTGGTAGTTACGCAGGATCAAGGAAGTCTGAGATACGTTTATAGGACACAAGACTAGCTAGTGTTATTTGTGGATGTGGCTGCTCAGTGTCAGTTGAAGAGACGTAGAAGAACATATTTCCATCTCTATAGCCAGCTTTTAATAGTGAATGCTCTGCTGGGGCCAGCAGAGATGATGTGTTGTTAAAATGTTTTAACATCCAGCTTAATCTTTTCTATCTGAATACGTACAAAAAATATTTTTCTTGTATCGTTTTAAACTCATTCTTTTCTCTTGAAGAACAGGTTGGGAATTATATTGCTATAGGCAGACCTTGGGGTAGGCAGAGGTATTCTTAGCTGGGTACTCTGAAAGTCTGTTGGTGGGGGAGAAAGAACCCCAACAAACCCTTAAAATTAGTTGACAGCATTCAGACATCACTGTAAGATGCACCTCTCTAAGTAGGCCTTTGAAAACCTGTTGTAATTTTTTTTTACTCTTATTCAGAGTATTTATTTCTATTAAAATATTTCTGTGTGCGCTAAAATCCACCCCTATCCTTAGCAACATTTAAACAGCCTTAGCTGGGTATGCAAGTTCATACCTCTTTGAGGAATAAGATGAAACATGGAAAATTTCCATCTTTGCAGCTGCTACTAGCTGACATGGCAGTAAGGCAGGTTGCTATGAGGACAGTGGTACATCTGCTTCCCTGTTTATGGCAATGAACCAGACTCTATCCGTAGTTCCAGTTTCCTTGTGCTGCTCATGTACTGCAATGGACTAAGAAGTCCACAAGTACCTCATAAAGAGTTAAAATTTTGGAGGGGGGGTGGGAAATTCAACACTCACCTAAGCATGCCAGACTTGAGTTCCCTTCAATGTGGCTCCTTCTCTTAGTCATATTAGGTGATGAAAGGTAAATTTTGGGAATAGTGGTGCACTGCTACAACCACCCACTAATGACCTATTCCAAAATTACAGTTTAGCACAACTTGGTAATTACTGGTATCCAGAGGAGGGAGTGAAATGCCTTTAAAATGGTTCCTAAGAATATATTGAAGGGAGGCCATATGCAGGAAAGAATTTAACCCCAAAGCTTTGAAAAGGAAAAAGACAAAACCTTTGATCTTGATCATTTGCTATGGCCTGAGCTTACAGCTCAGGGCAGAAACATTGGCCTCTGATATCTTCAGAGCCTGGGATGGCTGCATGCCAAGCAAGACCTCTGCAGTCCAAGCATAAGGATGGCTCTAAATAACACCGGCTACCAACTGCCCAGAGGGCAGGAGTGCAAGAGCTAAGAATGAAGTCGGGCAAGCAGTACCATTGCCATGCATCCTATTTTGGCAGCAAAGAGAGGTGATGATTTTGAGAACACCATCTCTAAGTTGTCTCTCAAAATAATGTAATCCTCTTGTTTCCTGCTGCACCAGTTTTAAGGTCGCTTTGGTCTTCTGGGGCAGTACAAAGCTGCTGTAGCTCCATAGGGGGAAATCCTGGCTACCCCTTTCAGAGCAAAGCTTGACTGTCTGAGATGTTGTAGAAAGGAACATGAATCTCAGTAACCCTCTGAAAGTGCAGTATACACAAATAATCTTTGCGCCTGCAATTCTCTCCTGGCCTGGATGCTAAGGCAATTTTTAATGAGGATTTGGCTCTGAGTGCGTGTTTCCATGAAACGTTTACAATCTTCTTTTCCAGCCCCCACAATAATACCTATGTGCAGACAAATAATAAAGTCCTGTGTACAAATATGCAGAGCCACATGCCAGTTCTTCAGCTTTCCAGCCCTTCGAAGGGCTCCAGCAGAGCGGCATTAGAGAGGGGGCAGGGGGGAGCTAAGATGTTGATACCCTGAGCACGGAAGAGCATATTGCACCGCTTTGTCAAGTCGGATCTTTACTCTGGCACTGAAGAGACAGCTGTAGACTGACAGAAAGTGTTTATTACCCGGACAGCAAGAAGGCAACAGTGAAAGGATCAAGGCCTGTTAAAGCAGGATACAGCTGTTCCCAGAGAACTTGATCCCAGCCAACCGGCTTTGGCAAGGAACAGTTCACATGCAATAGCTGTGTTTTGCTGTGGACAATTGCCTAAATCCCAGCTTAAAGTAGTTAAGTGCTCCATTCCCCCTCACGTGATGAGATCTCAGTCAGATAAGTCTAGGAGAGAGGGATGCAAAAATAACTAAAAATTAGGTTTTTGTCTGTTTTTTGAAACATCTATTCTATTTTCATTATGAAAATAAATATATAGGGGAATGGATGGACATCACCTCTTTGCTTCCTTAAGGTTTGAGCAAAATTTTGAGAGATGGTGGGAGGAGAAAAAGGCATGCTGGAATGAGGAAGAGAGGAAAACTACAAAATGTAGATCTTTCATCCTAAAATTAAGATGTCTAATGATAATAAGAGGAGTACCAAGAGACTGTGCAACATTTCAATAAATAAATACCATTCACTGATTTCTCAAAAATTGGCATTATCCTTAAGAAGACATGAGTAATAACAAATAATTCAGGTAATGCTACAAGGTTTGTCTCTATTTACAAGCAAAATAAAATGACAGAAAGTTTCTATGCTGGAAAATACAACCTTGCAAAATGAGTGTTTGTCTCTTGGGGAGACGCAAAACATGAATAAAGAGGATGAGGAAGCGGAAGTGTCCACATCAACAGAACGGACCATGGGATCGCAGGGATAAAGCTACCTGGAAGGGTCCAAAGGGCAACTGACTCTGTGCAGCTCAGTCACTTATTGGTGCAAAGTCTCTGTGACCAGAAAGCCCTTTGACACTAAAAATTCTACTGGGCAGTGACAGTGACATCAAGTGGATACATTAGTGAATTAAACAACTGAGTTACTCTGATACAGGAGATACTGTATTTTAATAATGATTCATCTGAAAATTGCTTATATCATAAGACAGATTGAAAAGTGACCTGGCCTTTGAGAGACTTTTTGTGTTCATGCGTACAGCATCCTCTCTCTGCCTCTCTCCCACTTTATTTGAACAGGGGAACAGGGAAGTTTTCCAAAGCAGCTGAGGAAAGAGTAAAAAAATTAGAAGCTTGATCCTTCCAGATACAAACAGCAACAGTTCATGAATGCCGAATTAGTTTGGGAAAACTCAGACGCATAAAATAGGGATGCCTCAGGCTGTTTTAACTTCTTCACAACAACGCTGTAGCTATTTAGTTATCCAGTAATGCCAAGCAACTGCTGACGACTTCATTATCCACAAAGTATGCATGCATGCACCCCAAATGAGTCCACTGCAAATGTACTCGCGTCATTAAATTTAGAGTAAGGCACCAAAGCATTTTTAAAACACATTGGAACTCTTTAGTGAAAAGACTTTTTCTTCCTTATGTGGCTAAAAATATTCAAATGCAAAACCTTTGGCATACCTTCAGTCTAAGAAAAAAACCATGCCATTTTCACCATGAAAGTGGTGGCAGGATCTCTTTTATCTTCATCTGCCAACACCCCTGTTTCAACTCTATACTCCCATGTGACCAATGGGAGATTTTCAGTGTAAGTCTCTGCCACTCACTGGGACTTTTCTATATTAAGACATTTTATTTAAGGGATTGTACTGCTTACTCAGCACTGCTGGAGTAGTGCCTTGCAAGTGATGGCCAAGTATGTAGTGGACTTTATGGGATACCCACACTCTTTTTTGGGAGTTAAAAACATGCTTGCATTTTGTCTTGATTTTTCATCAGTGTCAGCCCTCTAACTACGAGTTAAAACTAGGTGTTTTAAATCTAGATTAGCTGGTGATACAACCTTTCATGACATGGTCCAATAAAAGGTAATCCAGATGTCAGTAAAACTTCTTTTGGACCATCTCCATGCCTACAGCTTACCACCACGCAGACTGTGTGTCAGAATCACTTTGAGCAAAGTGGATGGATGCCTACAGAAATGCAAAATCTTGCATTAGAGCAAGGTTTCCTCATGTTGCCCCCCATGGGAGGTGTGGCAGCGAGGAGCTGCACTGCTGGGAAGCAGCATTCTGCAGGTATTAAACAAACATCTCCAGGGACTCTTGTCTTGCCCAGCTTTCACACAGGAGCCGGGGTGATGTCCCTTATCTCCATCTAATACCTACTAGAGCTGTCACTAAGTTAATTAGTTTTGGTTAAGGTAACCTTTGGTAACCTAAGGTAAGCTTTGGTAAAAATGTTAATTCTTTTGCACATGAAAAGGGGGTTTATGACTTTCCCCTGATGTTGAATCTTTTCTCCCCAGTCTTCTCCGAGGTACAAAACAAGCTCCCCTTGGAGACTCACTGGAGAATAGGTTTTTCTCCACTTGCCCTGTGCAACTAGGGTGGTTGCCAACTTTGCTCCCTTTTGGATGAGAGCACACAAAAAAGGAGATGTGAGGATTAAAGAAGGCAGTCTCTTTTCTCTTGCTTTGTTCAGGGCCATGATGGCTTTTCCCCTCAGCTTTCATCCTTAGAAACCACATTCCCTTAGACTGTGCATCTGCTGTAAAAGAACAAAATGTCTGTCTGTGTCCGTCTCTGTGTGAGCACCTCAGTGTTGTTCATCCACTGTCTCCTCAGAGGCCTGGGTTGCTCACCGCAGAGGTGCCCAGTCTTTGCTGAAGCAAAGTGACTAGGCTGAAAATCAATAGTAGACCTAAGTATTCTAATACCTCTCTGTGCTTCAGCTTCCAAGACCAATCATTTTCTGCTCTCCAATAAATCCTGAGAGGAAATCAGAAATATATTTAAAATAAAACCTTTATAACTTATTGCAAATGTAACTTTACTGTAGATGTGTAAGTGAAAGTGGGAGTTAGTTTCATTCATCACTTCAGAAAAAACTTTAGAGAAGCTTACAGTAGCTTTTACCTTACTGTTGACCAGTACCTTGTAAAGGAATTATTTTTGAAAGGGTTCAGAGGAAAAATAGAATGCAAATACTGCTGTAAGTAAATCAGAAATTAGTTGCTTTCTGAAGACTTTAGGTCTCTGAAAAATAAAATAAAATTAAAAAAAAAGATGAGAAACTCTCTATTTTCTATTGTAGGAATGTAAACCATTTACTTGAATGCTTTAAAGACCACTGCTAACTTTTCCCTATTTAAATCTAGACGAACAAGCTTTCTTCCCTGCAAAACCATTATAATGTACTCAGGCAAGGAAAATGTTGAAAAGCCAAGGCATTTGTATAGCTTCAGTGTAAGTGAAGAATAATTAATATATAGGTAAATACTAATTCTAAAGAGTGTGCTAATGCACTGTAAACTTGCATGAGATCTGCATTTTGTAGTACAGATTTCATATTAATGTCAAAGAAAGAATAATGCCTCACAATTAGAGTTTGTGATGCTCTCACTAGGAGGAAAGGATTTCATTGCATGTCTACAGGGATCATCTTATGAGGCCATTTGGATGCAAGATTGTGATGGCAAAACTATTCCACTGTATGCCTAGACCCTATGACTACTGCATTACAATGCTGTTAGGGTGCTAGGGCATAAAGATTTTACTACAATCATTCTGAAGCTAATATGTCCAAATAGGATGATCTCAGCGTAGCTTGTTTTCCCAATATTTTTTTAAAAAACAGATAAAAATAAACACAAATCCAAAAACAATATTGAAGGTTGTTAAGGTTTGGGAAGAGCACTCCACTTTAATAAGGCACATAAGCTCAGACTCTTCCATATTATTGCAGCACCAGTTGGTTCATGAGACCATGGTATGTGATGCATACAGTTGGAATGGAGAATCCTAATTTGCAAGATATTCTAAATCCTCTATTTTTGAGATATTTTGGCATTTGAACATGGGTAGCTGTACTATTCCTAGAGCTCCTGGAGGTAATACCATACATAGTCTCAAAATCTTTCTCAGATGTCAAATGTTTAATTATTTCTATTAGCTGCTTTAATGCTCTAGTCATATAGGGTTAAAGTTGACTGATGGGGTCACATATCCTTTCAGAATATCCAATATATCTGTATTTACATTTTTAAAGATAAAAAATGTGAAGTTAAAGTAAGTCTCACCAGTGCCTTAAAGCCTTAACTCTGTTCTCAGACTTAAGAGCAGTACAGCTAATGGAAATGTGTATGTATGCTGCAGCCACGGCACGTGTCTGACATACCAACCCCATTGGCAACCCCTTGTCTCATTTATCTTCTTGAATGCTCAGCTAACCTTCTCTATGTTATAGGCAGCTGCTGTGATTGGCACAGATGTTAATTAAACTAGGTAGCAACAGTACACACACTGAAAAGGCGGCCCTTGGAGCTAAAAGAGATCCTAGTCCCCACCACTATCCCACTGCCGTGCTCAGTTCTATGCATTGTGCAAGGAGTGAAGCAAAATCATCTTATCCATGTTCCTGAGACTTGTAACAGTCTATAACATACCTAATGGTGGCAGAAGTAGGGACAGGTCAATCACCAACTGGTGGCAACAGGTAGCAAACGGAGGGTACTGGAGAGCAGGAGACGCGGATGAAACATTGTTAACCACTAATCTTGACTTAAATTCAATTTCTGTTTTCTCTGCCCATGGTTAGCAATTTTCTTTTTCCTCATTTGAGCACTGCACCCTGAGATGTTCCATGTTGTCATGTTGGTTATTTTTCAGGGTGAAATACGGCATGAAGATAAAGACAGAATTAAAACTACAAGAAATAGGCTAATACATAGAATTATAGAATGGTTTAGGTTGGAAGGGACCTTAAATATCATCTTCATAACCTTGAAGTTCCAACACCCACTCCTGCCCCGCCATTTGCTTTTCTTGAATTTTGCAGCTGGAAGGGTTAGAAGTATTTCTCTCCTAGAAATTTTCATGGTGACTTTCCTTGTTATTAAAGAAAAATCACAGCTATAAGGTGGTCATAACTGTGAGAAGGCCAAATCAGGAAGTTTCCTCTGAAGATCCCATTGCCGTTCTCCTGTAACATCCATTCACAGAATGCTGCAAAAGGCAGGCTGAACTCCCATCTGCTGATGGGAGTTCGTGCTGATACACGAACCTAGTTGGACATAGTACTTTTTAAAGCCATATGCCTCCTTCAACCTCAGTAAGTCCCTATCCAATGCTCTGATCTGTAGTAGAGCACAGACTGGTCTTCCTGCACCTATTTAAATGGCTCGCTTTGCTGTGCCACCTTGGATCCAGCTGTGTTGCAGATACAACCTGAACCTTGGATAGGTACTGGATAAGAGCAATAGAAAACAAGTGTATCAGTTTAGGACTGGATCCATCACTGAGCTTCAAACATTCATGGCAAAGAGAAAAGAAAAATAACTCTTGGGTGTCACCTATTGCTTTGAAGATGCCATGAGAATTCCTTCCTCAAATGGTTCAGAGCATCATTTTTACTTCAGATCTGAATAAGCACAAAGATTTTTCGGAACTGAGAAAAATTGTGGACTGTGCATTTCAATAAAAATGGTTTGGTATGAGAGAAGGAATGTATTTGATATAATTTTCACTAACTGCTTTAGATTTACTGGATTCCAGTTAAGGCTAAAAGTAATATCAGAAATTGGCCTATTGTTGATGTTTTAACAGCTACTCCAAATTTGAGAGTGTCTGGACCAGACCCGCTTGCAATCAAAGCTGTATAGTGCTTTGTGAGCCGTGAGCAAAGATTCTCTGTACTCATAAGTAAGAAATTACCTGCTGACAGCTTGGCAGCTGCTGGTCAGCCTTCCTTCTCATCAGTCCTCTCACTCAGTTCTGTGGGGCACCACAGGTCCTAAAGTGCTCTCTTCCCTGTGATGTGCAACCTGAATATTTAAGGCTGTTAAAGGTCTCAGAGGATGTTACCAGGCTCAAGTCATTACTCCTCTCCCCAGCCAACATGCTGCTTAAGAACTTTATGCTCTGTTTGCCTTAATCCTCCTTGCTATTAGACGTGGCGTGCTTCCCCTTTCCTTCTCCTACCAGTTGCAATTTCAAATACATCAGAATATGACCCAGCTTTACCGTAACGGTGTGCTGTTTGCTGCACACAGAGGAGGTAGGAAGCTCCTCGAAGCTCCCTGTCTTTTTGAATCATAGGAATCCTATTGTTAGTCTCACACATCCCGTGTTAAGTTCATACAAACCGAACTTCTGTCAAAGTAGAGGAACGCTACTGCCATTACAGTATTTAAAGTAAAACCTTTGGCTTTGTGTGCCATTGGAGAGCCTGCTCTTGAAGTGCAAACATTATATAGGTAGAACTGAATATCAGATTCTTCTATTTCCAAAAATTAATTAAAAAATATCCTTCTATCCACCTGAAACACTGCTTTGCGAAGACATTTCTGATCAATAATCATGCTCCTATACTATTACTATGTGTTTGGTGCTATCACCATACACTTTCTGTAGCTGGTGAAACTGTTCGGTTTAATTTCATGGTTTCACATTCTGCAAACAGAATGCAGGAAAAAAAAGGAAGACACTATCTAGGAAGCGAAGCAAACACCGAAGCCCAGTCAGTACATATCACAGCTTCATAATTAATAAGTTTCAGCTCCACTCGTGAAGAGCTTAAATTACTTATCCCTATTTAGTTGCCAGGAAAATCTCAATGTGCTTGTATTAAATATAATATATATACATATTTATATATAATTTTATTTTCCTGAGTGGGTTCCAAAAACAGACCATCAGCTCTAAGAAGTACTTGTTAATACCTCCATCATATGACAGCATTTGGTTGAAATATTTGCATGACATACAGTTCAGAGTACCTTCTTTTTTCCAGGCAACAGCTAAAAATTTTACTACAATATTAAGAAATTTTAATCATTGTTAAAAGGTTCCCTAATGACTATAATAAAGGACAATATTTTATTGACGTCAGCAACTAGCAGTTGACTTATGCAGTACTATTTTTTAATCTTCTCGTCTGCTGTGTTCTTCTTACATATCTTTGCTTCAGTTCTTAGAGCAAAACTTTCTGATGCATCTTGGCTGTGACTTAATAGGTTTACTAATAGTGCTAAAGAAGTTAGTGCTGAAGTTAGTTAATGAAGTAAGTGCTGTCTCTCCAGTGCATGTTTAATTTTTCATGCTCTTTTCATGCTCATCTTCATTTACACTGGGACGGCTGTCTGTGAAGCTGTCCAATTGCTCTCCTAGGCTGGAAATCTAAAGTCTCATTGTTCGTGCCACAATTATTTTTCCAAGTCATCAGCAGAAGGTCCAAAATTTGGTAAACAGGTAAAGACGACATTCCAGGCTTAGATGCCCAGTCCATTTCATTGTCATCTACCTTGGTAACAGAAATACATGCATCACTTTGTTACCATCTGGTGCTCTTTCCTTAGTATCTGTAGAAGTGCCTACGATGATCCATCAGGACATCCGGGAAGACTCCAAAGAGAAAGGTAGAAAGTCTTTGAAAAACTGCAAAAAGATAGAATCAAGCAAGCTATTTTCTATTTTTTCCTGAATACACCCACACCATACAGAAATGCGATGTGGCTGGGGTTCTGATATATTTACCTTTCTGATTTACTGTATGACCTTGGCAAAGTCACTCATCCTTTTTGTGCCTTTGTTCCTGTATCTGCATTACAGAAATAATAATGACATTCTCTGCTTCACATGGTTCTTCTGAGTCTTATTTATTGTTATCAATACACTATGCTTCACAAAATAGTGGAATTATTATAACAAATACGGCAAACTAGAATGACCATTGAGAATAACAAACTTAGAACCACGATCGGACCCCATGATCCCAGCCGTCTATCTGATAGAGAAAGCTCTTAAAGAGAAGTATTATCAGTGAAAGGCAGTAGTATCAAAGCCCCAGGGTTGCTCTGGCCTCTAAATGCTATTGTGAGAACATAAAGGTGAAACAGATGCATGGCTGGAGCAACCCTCATTAACTGCACAAGGGGGAATTAACAGTTAGGGAGAAAGTCTAATGCATTCACTGGCTCCCGTGGCTGGGCGGGTTGCTGCACAGCAGAGCACAGCCCATTTAAAATTACACTGCCTCTCACGTTCCTCCTTGCAGAATGCTGAAATCCCATTAGTTTTGATTACTTCATTGCTTCCCCTGGTCGAAACCACATTTGGAGCCATGTCTTACACATGGAAAGGGAAAGATGGAAAGGACTTAGGCATGAAGATTTCCTACACAGAAGTCCGTCAGTTTCTTGCAGCGTATTAGCGCACCTCCCAGGTCCTTGCAGAGACTAGAGACTGCAAACTAACAGGAGCGATTAATTAATTACACGCAAGTTGCTGGGCTCAATATGAGGGAACTGAGAGGACAACCATCCACGAGGTCAGAATCGAGCCTTAATGAACCTTTCTGGCCTCAGACCCTGTGACTATTCAATTAGGCATGAGACCTCAGCGTCTGCCAAAAGGCCTTTCGCTGCAGCCTCCGGTGCCGTAGCTTGGCCTTGCTCCGTCCAGCACTTCGTGCCAAGCCACAGACCTTGCCCTGGAAGTCTGGGCCTTCGTTAAACGCCGGGCAGTTGGGCTGCTCTGGATCTCAGCCCTGAAATGAGGGCAGGCAAGTGACAGCCCAGCACAACTGCAGCCACTCTTCACTTCAGTCTTGCCTTTAAGGGCATTTTGTTTTGTCATCTTAAATTACAATAAAATTGCAGTCAGCTGGGTAAACCCAAAGGCCTGTGTTGTTCTTCGCTGGCTTCTGCCATTCACAGAGTTTTCTCTCATTGAATCTCATACACACCTATGGTTACTCAAAAATACTTAAACACTATAATGTTCGAAGGAGAGGAATTCTGTGTTTTAAAAAAAATAGCTATTTTTTTAAAATATCCATTCGCTCTTTAACCCGCCTCACAAATCTCCTTCAAAATGATCCCTTTTTAAGTGATTAATTTTCCACGAGAAGACGCTAACACCAGGACAGTGCAAACATAAATATCAGAAAAGAGCAAGCAAAAGGGAATGTGTCACATACTGACTACAGGGAAACAGTGCAAAACATCTAATCACGGCAGTGCCAGGAAACTTGAACCTGTCCAAAAGGATCCAGTGCTCTCAATGTTTAATTGCTGTTGATGGCTGCTGGTCAGTCATGCATGACAATGTGTGTGTCACGCTGCTTCCTGCCTATGTTCATTCCTGTCAGCCTTCACTCCAGGTGATGAGTACTGCTTCTCTGACTGGGGGAGAGAGAGAGAGAGAGAGAGAGGAAAAAAAAGAGCCCTCAGACACAAAGCAACATGTACCCAAATAACCCAAGCCACAGGAACAGAGCACCAAAAATGGACAGCCAAGGCCAGCTTTTATCAACCTCTCTAACCCTCTTCATTTATGGTAAAAAAAAAAAAAAAAAAAGCGGAGCATCTGCGACCGACAGTATTCCAACTGGCAAGACTCAAGTCTCCTGTTTGCTTGATTATATGTTTGAACACATGCTTGGGGCTGCATGGAGCAATTTGAATTACAATCAGGTAGCAATGAACATTATCGTTTTTGGTGAACTGGAGCTTTAAAAACCTCCTCCTTGAGCTAATAAGAAAGAGATAGTGGCAAATGTAGGAGATATGACTTAAAAGGTCTAGAAATTGTATAACAGCTTTCCACCGTTTCCTTAAAGTGACTGTTTAATGGTTTATGTATCTGGGCCCAGATTCAGCAAAGCACTTAAGCATGCATTTAACTTTAAGTATGTGAATGATCTCATCCTTATTCAGCAAAACCCTTAAATGAGTGCTTAATTTTAAGCCTGTGCTTAGCTGCTTTGCTGTAGCTGGCCCTCATCACACAATTCTGCATCCTGTTATGTCTGTAATATAATTAGAAGGAGTGCTCCTCTTTTACCTCCCCCATCACTGTTGTCTTTTCGAAACAAAGATCATTATTCCATCATTGTTTAACAATTCCATCATTGTTTAACTTTTTAAAATTCTGCTTTGGGCAAAACTGATGCCTGAGAGTCAATTCATTTCTTAAACATCCAAGACGCATCTGCTCATTCATGTTCCACTTCAGATCCATCTGCAGTCGAAGTCAAGGGGAGCCGTGCCACTGTCTTCAGTGGGAGCCAGGTCGGGCTCTCGGTCAATAACCACACTCTGAATCTGTTGCAGTAATACTTGAACTGAGTTGTGTAAGAACGGGAAAGCCAATGAATGGGGAGATTTTTCCGCAACAAAAGCACAGTAACAAGGCTTTAGTTGTTTCAAAATTGATCTGACCTTAGGTGCAGCTTCCTTGAGGAAGGAACCAAGGCATAGTTTTTGGATGACCAAGTTTTAAGTAATTAAGACACAGAATATGACATTAGTTTCAATGATGTAATTGTTTTACGGCCATTTTGTTATTCTGTCTGTGTACTGCCTTCATTCATCTCTCCAATAAGTTGAAAATGAAGGTAGAATACAAAGCAGGGAAAAGAGGTTGTTTCACACAACATTTCTGGCTCATTTGGAGATGTTCCTATTGCAATTACCACCCTTTCCCCTCTCCATATACAGACAGACCCCAGTGAGAGTCAGGAAGGCAGTTCCATTTCATTGATGTTAAGGATGATGATGAGAATCATGTTTAAGTGATAGTACACAGATACACAGTGAGAAATGTTGTCTGGGGGCTCAGCCTCCTTGAATCAGCTTTTGCTAGCTTTAATATTTGGAACAACTTTAATATTTGGAAGAACTCTTACATCACTGAGGAGAGTCTATGGGTTTTTAAATTATTATTATTACTACTACTACTACTAAAGAGATGATATGGACTAAGAGAGTAATAGGTGCACAAGGAAGAATAACTCTACTCGATTTATGGTATTTAGCATATGTGCTCATTCTTTCACAGATTGAAAAGCACTAGCAAAATAACTATATAAAGAAGTCCTGAGGTACATTCAACTGTCACACTATCTATGTTCAGAAATGCCATGGAAGGAAAATAAAAACATAAATAAGTAGTTTTGCAAGAACAGAACTAATGAAGCCCTATTTCCTATTGCTTTGTGTCTCTTAATTAATTGTGAACTACAGTTGAAGCTTTTCCCATGGGTGGGGCACATATGGTCCATCTCTCACGCTCTTCGAGAAATATATAGATATATATACTGTGTGGATTCTTTGTGGTTAATAATGCATGAACTCACTCTGCAGTCTTGTCGTTAGGCAGGGTCCTTATCGGGTGTCACTTCTTCACCATCCTCATCCATCCTTCCTTCCTTCCTTCCTTCCTTCCTTCCTTCCTTCCACAAAAAGTAGAGGATTTTTTTTTAATCTTAAAGATTTCTATTTTGTCAAATTTGTCTGAAATCATCAAATAGATTAAAATCTGATTAGGTTAAAATACACACGTGCATATACACAAACATGCAAACTGTGTGCTTGAATAAGCATTACATGTTTACAAAAGGTGTCTCCAAACTGCATGCAATACCTGTAGGCATTTCTTTTCATAACATTTAAAAGCAAGGGGAAAATACTACTATTTAATACCTTTGCCTTTTTAGGGATCTACTGTTATAAAAAAGAAGTCACCAAAACTCATGAGAACTGCAATACGGATAAGTCAAATGTGCTCACAAAGGGCTGACAAGCTCACTGCCAGTATGGGAACATATGGTGGAAGTTTAGTCTATGAACTTCAGGTTTTGAAGGCATTATGGATTCTGAAGCAAAGCTCAGACCAGTGGTGTACATGCTGGCACTGAAGAACTTGTGCGTGCATCCGTTTCTTTCTCTTCCGCAGGGATATGAATGATTTAAAGCATTATAAGGCATTGTTCCTAGTTATGGTGATTTTTAGAAAATGGGGACTGTGAAAACAGGATTATCGAAGCATTGGAAACTTAGAACCAATTCTGAAATTCAGGCTATATAATGACTATGCGTAGAGAAGGATGCAGCAAATCACTTGGAACTTGGCCCCAAAAAAGCTCATGCAACATTAATAAGCAGTCTTTCTTTTAATTTTAAATGCAACTAAAGCCCAAATGCTGGAATAAATACATTCTGTATACAAACAGAATTTTCATAAATCAGCCATGCTTATCCATATTCTTTGTACTTTGTAACCATTAGCCATACACTCTATTGAGCATAATGTTTCCTAAGATCCCTGGTGGCTTCAGTATTAATCTGAATTTTGCGATTCTACTGTCAAGTTTAAATTACAGATCTGACCACAAACTCATTAGAAAATGTACTGCTCTGTTCTGTGCTTTGCCTTTCTTGATATCATATTTTTACAAAAAATTTACTGTTTGCTCTAGCAAAAGACTGATCTCTATGATGTGGCAACGTGCCAAATTTATTATAGGAAGTGTTAAAAGAAAGGAAATATCTTCATCTAATCCATAACTCCAACGTAAATTGGATGCTTGATGCTATATATTTATAACAATTACATCCTGCATCTATTGAATTATATATATATTTTACGTAAAGGATGAAAACGTAATTCTCTTAAATACCAGGGGGCAAGTATAATCTGTCCAGAGGAAAGCATAGTATGGCCAGACAAAATGATAGCTCTCTCACACTGCTCTGTCATTGCAACTAAGCCCTGACATGAAAGCCTTAAGGGTGTGGTAAAAAGGACTGCCCTCCAGTGTGCTGAAAGGAAACTTCAGCATCCTTGCTCATTCGTTTTTTGTATAAAAACTGACAGATGTGTCAAAGGTGTGATAGTTTCGTGAATAAGTAATAAGTCCTGACAAGTTGGACCTTATCATTCCCTTCAGCCTAAGGTGAGGAAGGAGCCTGGGGTAATAGCGGGGGCAACTGAAAAGCCCTGGATGGGACTTGCGGGATGGCTCGCCTCGTTCGTCTCTGCTCCTGCTGGTACAAAATGGATTTGACGACAAATCTGATCAAATTCATCCCTGGTGTAATTTCAGAGAGGTCAGTGGTGTTACACCAGGGAAAGCATTGGTCCCTCGTGTTTATTTAGGGAGGATGACAGAAGCTTTGGAATAAGAGAAGTGCACTGAGCCATAAGCTTTCTTACCCTCAGCAGAGTGCTAGGTATACTTTACAAGAAGGGCAGTGGTTACCAGAATAACGTATAAGTACTTTGTCAAAACCTGTGTTTCATCATGGCAGGAACGTGCAATTACTGCACTCAGCCACTGTGACCCTTAGATGCCTTGCCCAACATTGCCGAATCCACCCAAAATCTCTTTCCAAACAAAACCAAACCAAGATTCTTCTCTTTGCAAAGGGATGTCAGGGTCATATTACAGGAGATTTACATTCAAGTGGAAGAAAAAAAATTGTAATATATTTATATGTGAAGTGAAAGGCTTGCCTTTCTGCAGGGATAGCAAAGCTTAAATTTTAAATACATACACTTGCAAAGATCACCAGTGAAATGAGAAACACGGATGAGATATTTTGGAAAGCAGGAATTTCACACAGAAGGGAGCATATCCAAATGGGAACACAGAAATATTGTTACATTTGTACCAATAACTACTTACGCCCTCGGTTTGTGATTTTCATAAAAAGCTTCCATCACAAGGAAGTGAAACAGTATGGAAATGGCAACAACTGAGATACTTAAGAACGTTATTATCACTCAAACTTGAAAAAAAATGTTTGGGAAATTACAATGCTACTTAGTACATTCATTTATCTATATATTTTTCCACTCAGATATGCAATAAATCAGGAAAATTGAATATAACATTCCAGATAATGGGAAAAAGAAAAAAAGATCAGCTTAACATATTGTTATTATACCTGCAACCTATGTAGGCCATATACACAAAGGGTGAGAGACAAGGCATAAGCCATGTGCTGCACAATGGCAGGCAAATGGCATTGACTTTGCAAGTGATGGATAGAAGGAAGACACGCAACCTCAGGGACAGAGGAAAACTGGGATATGTGGAAAGCAAAAAAACACAGGGTGACTGCAGGAACGGCACGGCAGCGAAGGACACCCGTGACAGAAGTCAGGAGAAGGTCAGAAGCAAAAGCCAGACATCATAGGGAAAAAACATAGAGCCCGTTTTCCTGAATGCAGGGCCGCTGGAAACAGGGCCTGGCAAGGGGTAGAGGTAGAGAAGAGATGCGATGGGGCACGGAGATCCAAAATACCCCTCAATGAGGCCAGACAAATGCCGACACACTGGTTTGCTGGGGGTAACAGTCTGTTCCACATTTCCCAGACTTGCTCTAACTGCTGAACGTCCCCTTTCTTTATTTTTAAAATTGATTCAGTGTGGTTTTCCCTCATTTTCTTCTCCTAAGGCCTGAAACGTGATGCCTGCTATGAACACTATCTTCTTTTGACATTTTCACTCCCTGATAATGCTGCAAGCTAGCCTTGAATTTTAAAGAGTGGTGTGCATGCACACACTCAAGCACTCCCACTCTGAGGCTGTCATTCTCATCAAACATCTGGAAGTCTGTTTGCCAGAGTGCTGCCGCCAAATGCTACTGCCTCATCCAGGCAGAATTTTGCTTCCCCTACAGGGTAAGCAAGAAGAGCTCAAGAGCAGATTTACAGCTGTTGATGTGGCAGCACTGAAGTCTCGTGCTGCAGCTCAAAGCTCCTTATTTATGATTTTTGCCCTCAGAGGAGTTTGGTTAGAGAACGGATTGGATGTGGACATCCAAAGCCTTCTTGCAGCCTGAAGAATCCTTCCTTTTCCTTTTATTTCTAACTTCTTTACTACCCAGTCCTTCATAACTCTGGCCAAACACAGATGGCTGCAATTCCCTCAGACTCTGAAGACAGCATCAGTCTTGGTACTGAGACCTTGCTGTGTGAAGTGCCACAAGATTTCATCTTTTCAGCCCAGGGGGAGAAGAGGTGGAGGATCAGACTTCAAGGCATCTAAGTACCTAAATCCCGTCCCCTCTCTAAAGAACTCCCTGACCTGAAGGAAATCCTGTGTATTTCAGGCAGGACGCATGAAACACTCGTAGTAAATACTGTCTTGTCTTAGTTCAGGGCATAAGAATAAGTGATTCCTCTGTCCTGTTCCCCTGTCCTTCTCCCCCTGCCAAAAAAATTAAGTAGGGAAATGGGGGTGAGTTGTGAGGAGGAGGCACTAAGGCTCTGAGTTAAAAGAATGAGGAAAGATATTTGTGGAGAAGGGAAATGGACTTTATTCAATCCAAAAAGATGTTTCTATTCAGTTCCAGCTAGTGAGTGAAAAAGCAGAGGAACAGCAATGGGAAATAATCAGAATGGAGGCAAGATAAAAACAAGCCACCTGCAGAGGCAGAGAAGAGCAGTAAACGAAAAGAAAAAAGCCTTTCATGAACTCCCCACAACATCAGGATCACCATCCAGGAATCCCAATGCAAAACTCAGTCACAGCTATTATCCTCCTAGCGTAAAATAACTTAATAGAAATTTTACATCCTCACTAAAACATTCAGCATGCTGGTATGCAAATCAGAAATACCTGATTTCTAAAGGATTTTTTCCCCAAAGGATCAAAGCTTGCACACCAGGGCACAGGGAGGCATTTGATAGCACAGAAGAGGGAACCGACTATTCTGTCCCTTTTCAGACAGCTGGAAGTTACAGTAGGTGGGCTATTGAGAACAATGGGTTGGAGCCAATGGAAAGGCAACTTCCAAACGTTTCAATTTAAAGGTCTCTCAGCTATGGAAAACTTGCCATGGGGCTTTGTTTCAGGTCAGGGCATGAGGGAAGGTGCATTTAGAAAGTACGACAGCCCATTTAGCCAGCATGCCTCAGCCATAGGCACAGATTCTTTCAACAAATGCTTGGTTGTGTGCGCGTGTAATCTTCATCCAACTTGCAGGAAAAAAAATACTAAAAGGTGAGGACTTTTTCAGTGATGTTTGCATGGAAAAGCTCCACACAGGCATCTTCTGATAGGAAAAAAGGCTCTAAATAAGGAGGAGATATTAGTAACTGCTGTGCTATTTTATGGCTGGTAGGCCAGGCTTTCTGACACACCATTGAGAACTATAGTGCCTCCAGTCTTGATGATGGAAAAAATGAAACAGTACATTAACAGTATTATCTTAACTATGAACAGCTTGTATAAAATGAAGGCATTTAGACATTTTTTTCTCCAAACATTTATAAACTGCTTTAGTACTCCAGTTATGTTTTTCTCTTTAAGAAAAAGCATGAACAAAACCAGCCAACCAAATAACCCTAAAGAAGTTGAAAAAGCACAGAATACATCAATATCTTGTTTGAATTTGGACAGTCCCACGGTTTGCGCTAGGAATCAAGATCTAAACAAAAGGAGGCTAAAGCTGATGCAGCTCTGATTACTGTTCACTGGGGTTCACCTGAACGGAGACAACAATTCAAGGAAGGCTGAATAACTGATTGCAAGCATAGAGAAACAGTGGCATAACAAAAAGGTACCCCCGTACTTGTAATATAATTAATGTATTTGGTAGGGTCAAAAGTAAAACCCAAGAAAAAGAGGTGAAGGGAAATGTTGTTACATTTTGCCTTTTCAGCCTTATCTCTCACTGCTTATTTGTGCAAAGAGGAGGAGTGAGGTCGAAAAATAATGAGCTAAGAGTTAATTGGCTGATTTAGCAGTCATTAAGTCTACATTTGTGGTCCTGCATCATTCTGCATTTTACATCTTGCTTTCTACTATCACACACATCCCGTCACATATGTCCTGCCCCAAGTTTCACACGTGTGTCTTTGTGTCTGGAGATTCAGGGTAGTGGCCCAGGTGTCAAAATGCCATCTCCTTTTAAGCTGTAGCATGAATCACTTTGGATGCTTGATTACCCAAGAGCAGAGAGACTTATACAGGAATTAGTTGCCCTCAGCAGATGATCGGCTTATTCTACAAGTCTTATAATTTTATCTTGCTTGGGAAGAATAGGATTTAAGGGGAGTCTGAGTCATTCTAATAGAACACATAATCGTGCCTGTTTTATAATTGTGAGAGTAGGCTTGTTATATTCATTAGCTATCTCAGTTGGCAGTAGCACTGTTTGCAAAGAAGTTTGAAGACTACCTGAGGCAGCTTAGGCTTTTGAACACAAAAGAACAGCAGTTTTGAGGTACTAAAGAATTAATGGTTTATTTCCCAGTCTTCTTCCCCCAGATCAAATGTATCCTATTGTAGTGTGTGAACGTAGCACGTATGAAGTATAGCTCTCCTGGGAAGGGAAGCAATGAAGACTTACCAGCAGACTGGTTCAGAGGTACAGCAGCCAGGGATGTAGAAGAAAGTTTGGTCAAGCATAATAAATCAAACCTGCAAATATATGAAATAGTCAACAGAAGTTTTAAGAAAAATTATCTTTTATGTCCCCAAATAAGTCATTGCAACGTAAAGAAAATAGGGTGATTAATGGCTTTAATCCCCAAATGAAATGGATATGCATTAACCCACCTTTTAGACATTTCTTATAGACAGAGATCTAGTGGGTACAAAGACATGAGCGGCAGATTAGAAAGATCTTTATTTGCACCTTTCAGTGGTTCCATTACAAACTAATCAGTTGCTTCTCTATTACCTGGAAAACATAAAAGTCTCATTCATTCCTTATGAAAAAGATTTCAGTGTACAGACAATGGTGATTTGGGTCTATTGCCTCTTGCATGGATGACTACCTTTTGTTTAGGGCTCCTCCCCTGTATGCATAAAACGATTCATGTGCCAAAACTTAAACTGCATCAGAACCAGGATGCAGATTCACCCTTACAGGCCAGAACCCTCTGTCTCTCTTCTCTTTTACAATTTTTTGTCCTAGAATGGAATTTTAAGAGGACTCCACCATTTGTTATCTCTACATTTTTCCAGTCTAGCCAGCCTCATTATTTTTATGTGCTTATGTGCTAAGGTGGTGACAGCTGATCTGGTTTTTATTATATTTGCTTTTCTTCTCTTGCACACCCTTCACCTACTTCGACAGAAGTTAGACATCAAGGAAAAACAGAGTCGAAATACTAACAAAAAGGAGGAAAAGATTGAATGCAACAAAATTTTACTTTTAATCAGCTTTGTTCTAATTTCAGCTTGCCCAACAGTTTTTGACATGCAAAAGAAGTGTCCTTCATATTGATTTAATAAAAATGGTCATTTTGCTGAGGGTGTGAGTATGTATCATCCATTCAAGATTTGAATATGCCCAGCTGAGTTCTTCTGAGCTCAGTATGCCCTCTGGTTTATTTCCTACTGTTTTAAAAATTACAGCAACTAAATCTGTTACTTTTGCCAATTCAAATTCTACTGATTTTTTGTCATAGCCAAATCATTTGTTTCAGCATTAAGTTGCTTCTCTAAAGGCATTTCTCTGAAGGTATTTCTTTTTCTCTCTCTTCTCCCTGTGCCCACACCTATTCATCCAATATATCATCGAAACTGGTCTGCTTTGAACCTCCCCTTTTGTCAGCCACAATACCATGGAAGGGAATGATTTGTAGGCTTGGAGCAGCAGAGACAATACATGCCTGGGTCACTAGTAATTAAGCAATGTCAGTGGTCGAGAAGAAGAAAATTCAGCTCAAGCCAAACTGAAGCATTTAGATATTTTACTGCTGCATTCTTTTAGGCCTCTCTCAGCTTATAAATATTAATTTAAAGACTACCAACAAGGACAGTAAACGGATTTAGGCATAAAACTTCCTGTCAGCAGTGATTTGTGCCCAATAAAAGGAGAGCTGGATAGAGAAAGCCTGCTTCACTAAGTTTATGATAGACAGTGAAAGACTGCCATCAAAATAAAAAGGCTTCACTATGTAGTCTGCTGTATTGCGATCTTCTATCCTAACGAGCACCATACTGGTACTGTACTGTTTTCTTTCATAAGCACATTTGACTCACTAAGGGAAAGGTCTGGGGCAGGACCAACACTGGCAGTGGGCTCTGCACAGGCAGCATCATGGGAAGGGAACTTTTACATTGGTGATGCCTTGTACTGAACTTTGGGATGGAAAAAGTTGACAAAAGGTTAACCATTTCCCTCCTAATGCACAGCCTGAAAGTAGAAAAGAAATCAGTAGCCCTGTATAGTCTATGAGAGCATGCCCTTAAAATGACTACTTTCTTCTGGTCTCCTTTCTGTAGCAGTGCAGGATACACTCATTCTAAACTATAATCTGTTCCATTTTTCAGTAGAAAATAGCGTAAGTTTTGTTTATTTTCTTCGTTTCTCTGAAAAGCCTAGTTTCTTTTTCTTTGACGGGTAAGCAATGCTGCTGCTGACTGGTATGATCACGAAAAGCTGAATACTAGATAAATATCAACTAAACATAACATTTTAAATGAATTCAACTTAAGACTTTATCCACACTTAAGTAATCGAGCTCAGATACAGTAGTTCATGCTCTCTGCAAGTTTAGCCTTGGCGTCTGCAATACACGTTCAGCTCATGCTCCATCTCTGTCGCTAGGTTTGTGAGCGGACACTCACCTCACATCTGACAGCTGTATATAATGTTTAGCCAATTTATTTACCCCACACGCCATTTACTGCTAGAGCTGCGTTGAACATTGTTACATGGTGGCAGTAGCTGTTTCTTTCTAGTTTGCCTTGTTCGTCTCAGGTTTGCATCTCTACTGTTTTAGGAAGGCCATTTAAAGGATATCAACTTCTCCATGAACTTTTAAATCTCTAACAGTCTCAGTAAGTCATGATGAATATTTCCTTGCCTTGAGACTGTGGGCAGAATTCATGCACAAAATGGCTGGCCCCCTTTTGAAAAAAAGGTCTTTCTGTGAATGGCCTTCCTCCTGCAGAAGCCGGTATCTACGGCTCTTCAGTGGATTGTCGAGGCTTGACCCATGGAGGATCACTGGGGAGAAAGCACTGTTTGAGAAAACCTTCTGAGCGGAGTGCAGTGGGAGGAGGAAAAGGGGACATATATGTGGGAAAATACCCTTATGAAAAAAGGCTGAAAGACAGAGCTACGCTTTGTCAATGGAATTAACATGAAGCAGGGGTCCTTAGAGAGGATCATTCTGAAAAGAAATGAAAAATACATAAAACTTTGTTTAATTTATGGAATTTATAGGCTGCTGACCAGTAAGTATAAAGTTCTGTTCCCCTGGTCCTCACTATCACTCATGTATTACTTGTCAGTAAATGTGGTGCACTCAGAACATAACAGCTACGGTAATATTTCTGTTCCCACTGCAGCTTTACTACACCCATGAAACTCTGTAATCTTTAAATTCCCTCACTGTTAACATCTGCTGAAACATTATTGGTCCCAGCATAGCCAAGCTGCTCTGAAATTACATTTAGCGGAGTAGTTAATGCTAACAGTATAATTCTAGAAGCAACCATGTTTTAAAAAGGCTTTATAACTGGCGCAGTGCTTCCCTTTGCTTTCACTCCTTCCCCACATCTCCCTTTTTTTTTTGTCATTGTCTCACCTGCAGGCCAGAATTCATGTTTAAACAGCATTTTGTTTTCTGTTTAGAATAAAACATTGTAATTTTGTTTCTTGGCCCAGACTGCCAAAACAAACTTCTGAAAGCACTTTTTATTGTCCTAGGAAAAAATCTAGTTACATCAAATTTTAAGAGTCCAAGGGGTTGGAAACTGAGAAAGCTTTAATAAAATTAATATCTTCTATCATCCATATAGGACGCTTTTCATGACCTAACATATAAACAAAATAAACTGGCTGCCATTATTAATGATGATACTTCAATATATTCATTTGCAGCTCATAAACAGCTCATGTATTCAGAGCTTTGCTTTTATAAGGAAATGTTGGACAGACGGCATTTAACTTAATCACTGAATGTTGTAAACATGTAACTATTACTCCAAAAATTAAAATGCAAACACAGCAGAGTATCTGCAATTCTGCTATGGATGTTTTTAATGCTATATAATGTAATATGTTTAAAAATATATTTGTGTGGCTACTTAATGCAATACATAAAGCTTTATTCACAGATAATCGGCAAAACAACAGTATTTCTTAGAAAAAAAATAATTTACATGTGTTTTTCTAAAAAATTAAGCTGAAAACTTCCACTTTTATTCCAGTGGATGAAAAATGCCCACCATTCAGCAGTTACCCCTTCAGCTAGCAATCCTGATAGCTCTATTTCAAAAAGCACCCTTGAAACACACACATTCTAGAGCTGAAAGATTACTGTTGTTAAATGTTTACGTCGCTATTAGATTCTGTAAGTTGTGTATTTAGAATATGACCTAAACCTAAAAAACTATGCTAATTTAAAAAATTATCAAGAATTTCTGTTCACAAAGTAATGAACAGTATAGTTTGCAACTCTGAAGAATAATTATTGTAATACCTAGCATTGCACAAGGATAGATAGACTGCTAAATCTGTTAAATTTAACTGGTTCCTGATTCATGAACAGCAGTAAATGACATCTGTGCCAGATGGTAGTCAGCATTTGTGCATCAATACTCTGATTTTCCCTTCTCACGTCCCATCTAGTCTCCGTTAGTGTTTGCTGCTTAAGTGATGGTAGATTAAAGCTATGCCGGTGAAGGCATTTCCCAGGAACACGTTGCAGGTTTTTAATGCTATTCCAGTAACAACAGCACTATATTCAAGACAATTTATTAAATATTCTCCAGTCTGGTTTTATACTTCCTCACACATGTCGTCTAGACACACATTTTTTAAGAGATCATATTTGTTACTGTTGTTTTGTTTAAAATATGATAGCAAGTCTTTTCAGTGAATGAGTAAACTAATGATTTCTTCTTTTCTTCTTGAAATCTTCACATGAAGATTTCAAGTCTTGCTTCTCTTGACTATTAAAGCAAGTATATCGCAGTATGATACTATTTGAAGTAATGTGAAACAATTTCTTTTGAAACTTTGCATCAAAGCGATGTCCAGGACAATCTTGTTTGAGGTGTGAATCCCTTCCTTTCCATCTGTCGTGCCCATGTCTGAGGTAGCTGCCACTACTTCTTGCCAGGAGAGACTCCAAATTATGTCAGTGACAGAGTTTTCCCAGTAAGAGGGAACTGCAGAGCCTTTGAAAGAAAATGTTAGGACCTATTTTATGCATCATTATCATTACACACCAATCTCAAAGCCCACCGTGGGGCAGTATTTTAGAAACTTTTTAATGTGGCTTTTTGGAATCAGAATTTAAATGCATTTTTTATTCCTGTCTTCTCCTATCACTACCCATGCGCTGATCAGCACCGAGGATTTATGGCTGAGGAGCTGATGCTCTGGGGTGGTGATGCTGCCGTTAAATCTGGTATTGTTCCGATGCTCCTCCTACAGCACTGCGAACGAAAAGTGCAGCTCGAGCAGCACGGGTATTTACAAATCACAGCTCACTGTATTTATACACTTCAGAGGACCAATAGGTAATAACAGTGTAATGCTATTGTTTTGATAATGATTAATACACAGCCCTAAGCGATGCTAGTCTAAATGCTGAGCTCCACTGCAACTTTTCTGTCAGAAAACTAATTCAGAAAGAGGCAAAGAATTTCCTTGAATAGTTTTTAGAAAGAAACACAGGAAAACAATGATTTGATACCGAATCACAATCTTTTTTGAACAATGTGATGCAACGCTCCATTTCAAAATGACTGCTGGCTTCAGCTACATGCAATGGCATGCAGTAATAAATATATAAAGAAATAAAGGCAAAATCCAAATGCAAATTTTAAATTGACCCGAGACAATATTTTATTTTGGGGCAGGTGGTAAATTTTTTGAGGGGTGGCCTGTGGCCTTCTTTCAAAGCACTCTCATTAAAGAAATCTTCTTAAGTACTTCCAAGCTCTTTATGCTGCTCCTGACTTTGAAACAAGAGGGTGACATGGGAGGGTAAGCTTTGTTCCACAGTTTGCAGTAGGTGCTCACTCAGGATTTAGTGTAAGATCATGGATGATTGTTTGCAGTACTAGCATAATAAAAAATAACAATTTCTGTATTATTCATATGCAACAGTACTGAATGATAACATTGTTTTGCAGAGTTAATTAAATTGGTATTTAGCTGTGAAACTGATGTGGTCAGTGACAACATTTTACTGAGTGTATGAAGGTTCTGACCACCTGTGACAGACCCAGTTTTTCCCTCCCTAGTTTTAGCTTTCTATTGCAAAACTTATTTGGCAAACTGGTTGTATTTCTAGTTTTGCTTCTTCCTCAATAAAAGTCCAAATCTGCTTAAAAGTCTTACTTACCTAGAAACCTAGAAATGTCTATTGAAATTAGCAACAAAACTAAGCAGTTGGGGGTGTGTTTGTGTGATTTACATTTATGGCATTTTAAGACTCCTTTACCCTTCCTGAGCAGTGGAAAGGTAGGTCAGCAAAAATGAAAATCAGGCCTTAGAACTATGCTATTTATAAAACAATATAAAATCAAAAGTGAATGCATTAAAATGACAGGGAAAAAATGGTATTTATATCCATGTCCTGCTGTTTTCTTATTCTTGTGTCACAAAAGCCCTTTCTTTTCTGAATAGGAGAGGCTTCACAGTATAGTAAAAACTGTATTTTTGAAACAAATTGTTTCATACAAAAGTTGAATAAAAATTTGCAGAGCCATACTGTAATAGCATTAAGACACTCCTGGGCATGTTTTAATGGTCCATTAATACACTCCTCTGGTGGCTGAATGCATGAGGCTGCACATCTACAGCATGTATTAATGGACCTCTGAAACATGTCCTGTCATGTGTTAATCCTATATTACAATGGTGCACTCCCTGGGAAACCTCAGAAGTAACTTCCAAATAAACAGAAGAATGTTTTTGATCTTTGGAAAATATTATTATTAATTGCCTGTCTATCTGTGTCTGTGGCATTGTTTAGGTATTCAATAAATACTAAAACAGAATTAATGGAAATAATAAACTCTGTAACACCCACAGAAAATGATCTGTTTTTAAATATTAAAATGCACCCTGAACCACATTAGGCCTCTCATATACATGCAGAATGATGAATCCTTGCCTTAAAGAGCTTATAGGTACATACGGTACAGCTTAAGAAAGGTTATAAATGAGAGATGCCTACGTATTTCTGCTCTACTGTTTTCCTTCTCCATTTTAATTTTTCACTCTAACCTGTGCTTATTTCGTCTAATGCAACCCTTTTTTTATTCTTTCATAATAAGGATTTTGAAATACGAGATGTTGGGAGCCTTGATTACCTTGAGCAGAATGCTATAGATCCTCATTAGAAAGACCTTCAGGTATTTTTAACTCAGAAGGGCCTTTCAAGAAGTCTTATGTATGGTAAGCCACTTGAGAAAAACACTTGAGCATACGCTAAAATGTACTCCCACTCAGCAAAGCATTAAAGTTTCCCCATGAGCTTAAATTCCATTGAGCTCCAGCAGCAGTTACACATTCCTAAAGGTAAGCACGTGTGTGAGCTTCCTGCTGGAAGGAGATGCCCTGATGATGCAGAACCAGAGCTGTCTGTAAAGCTGCCTTTTACATGACGCCACGTAATGCTGCACATCATTAAAGTGCTGGGAAAAACACTTCGGTCACAAGTAAGGAAGGAAGGAATATGTTTTTCAAATATAGTTTACTTACCTTAATAGAAGCAAAAGATAGGAGTATTTCATATGCTTAAAAGTTCTTTCTTCATTTGTCATCAATTATTGTTTTGACAATTAAAAATATAATTGGTGAGAAAATGAACAATTACTGTACAGATTTATGTTCCTCCTCTCTTGCCTTTTTTGAGTATGGTATTTTATTTCACTGAGAGGCCTCTTAAATAAGACGTATTAAAGAATTGGATAAAATTAATTGCTTATTTAAAAATAAATTAAATACACCTTGTAAGAGATGTGAGTAACTGCTTATTAGACAGACTTCTTTTTCAGTCCTTTACTGGCAGATTGCACAATTCCAGCGTCACAGTGAATTGTCACGGAATGGTCTTTACATTTCTTCTGGAGTTCTCTAGTTCTTTGTGTTTGGCTGAAAAAGTACCTGAAAGGTTTAAATGTTAAAGAAAATGAGACAAATCAAGATTGGGAAACTTTGGGGAGTTGTGCTTTAGTCAGACTGAGCTCATCACAGAGATGCAGGGGAAATGTGAAGTTGTGTGACATATAGAAGGTCTAATGCTGCCTCCTGGCAATGAATCGACTTCCTGATTAGTAAGCTTTTTTTTTTTTCTTCCAATTCAGCAGAGAAACGAGCTGTGGTGCTTTGTTACTAACTGTGTTCACACCGTTTGATACATGTCTCCCTGCTGCCTTTTCTGGTGTTTGAATCACCCAACAGATGAAGAGGAGCCCAGTCTGTCTGTAGATTGTCAGCAGGCTGGGCCATTTGACATTTTGTGTCAAACCTATACAGTAAACAGGTCTCTTCTCAGTCCTATTTGGAAAATCACTATGTCTGTTGGGATTTCAGAAGCTCCGAGAGAGATGATTTTCCAAGCACAATTAAAAGCCTGCAAAACACGTATTTCACCTAGAATCCAAACATTAACGAAAACAAGATAGACAAAATTTCTAAGATCCACGTTCTGGCATTTATCACACAGTTAATTAGACATACTGAAATCCAGACAGAGTTTTAATTTTTCAAGCACTCTGATATGTCACAATCTGGACAGAATTTCCCTGTTCACCATGCCCAGGAGATGCAGGTCTATATTTGCAAGGACCGTGGCATAAAGCCTCTACCACTCCTGCCAGCGGTTTCATGGAAAGGCTCCAACTCAGGAGCAAATTCCTCAGCCCCATGAAACGGCCCTCAGCTTTTTGTTGTGATCCCAATTTGTAAGCGGGTGTACACCTGAACATCCATCAGCCAAAGTGCAGGAGTGCTAGTAGCCTCTCTGATCTCCTCTGTGGGTGGGTGCATGTAGGTGTGATAGAGCTCTTTCAGAACAGGTCCACGTATTTGTGCTGCTGATTCAGACAGATTTCCCTTTCTCCTTCATTACAAATGCTCTCGATCTCTTCAGGTAAAATGCACATTTCTGTACCAGAGGCCTTCACTCATCTGCTTTCTTCTGAAAAACCTCTGCCCTTTGTTTTTATACTTCTATTACTTGCTGGACAGTTTTGCTCTCCATTATTTCCCCTCTGTTTGCATGTAATTTTTCTCTTTGGAAACACTTTCCTGTTTCTGAAACCAGAGCTGGCCCCTTACCAAAAATAGCAGATGTCAGGGTCTCGTGATTAGGTTACCCGTTAAAATAAAAGAAGAGTGATATTGAGTCTGGTGATATGATAAGGTCTCTTGCTGTAAATAGGATGAAAACATTAAGGAAATGTTACCTATAAATGAAAATGTAAGCCAAGACTGAAAAGAAATTTGTAGCTGGAATTTTTGCTGCAGAGTTATGAAATGGTGACACAGATCATGATACAGATACCTCCAAAACAGCACCACTTAGGAAATTCAAATGAACATAAGTAATTATAGGGATATCCCAAGACCACTAGGAAGAAATAAAGATAGAGAAAATTAAAGTTGCCAAGGAAAACTTCCCGACATTGAGATGCACTCAGCTTTCAGCCCATCTCTCAGGGGAACAGAAAGGCCCATCACTTGAAATGTTTAACACTAGACTAGAGGAACCACCAGAAAAATATACTACAGGGAACAACTTGTTATTGGCAGAAAGATGGACTGAATGCTGTAAAAGGGATTTTCTATCTGTAATGTTTACTTTTTATGATAGTCATTTATGTTTTTCCTTCATTACAGGTAGAGAAAAATCTATAAAAGTTATTGGCACAGCACAGCATATTTAATTTCTATAGAGCAATGTTTTTGGTGCGTTCTAGCAATCTTTAACTCTACTTGCTTTTCCTCATGAATTTTTCCACATAGGTTGTGAGGTTCATTTTAGTGAAAAAGGTAAAATCTTTACAGAACTAAATGAATGTTCCCTCGTCTTCTCTGGAGCCTGCGTAGCATGTATGCAAAACACCATGGAAAACCCCGTCTAAACACCCCAGATTTGGATTTAGTTTAGGGGAGGGAGAAAATTATGTCAGAGGTTTAAAGGGAGAACTAAAGCAGCGGAAGCAAAAAGGAATCACTCAGGACATGGGAAAGGGAAGGAGGAAGACGTTTAGATTTGGGAAAGTGGGAATTGCACACATCCACAACGGGAGATGGTTTGCAGCTCTTTGGAAATCACCTAGAGCCGAGCGGGCTGGGAGGCCTTTGGCAATTCCAACTTTTAAAGGCTGTAATTTCCCATATCCCTAAGTGATGAGCTGCATTCGGGATGTAAACAATAATGTTATGAGTACAGGAAAAAGCAAAAAGAGAAAAAGTAAGGGTAAAACTATACGTGGTGATGGCTCCTAATTGCCCTAGCATAGCGTGGCTGCTGGGGGGTTAGAAGAATGGGTGTTACTGAAAGAAAGTGAACAAATAAAGATCCTTCCATTTTTGTATGTAAAACCCAGGTCCATTCATTATACCCAAACTCTTTTCCTCAGAGCAGCAAAGTCAAAATACTGACTGCACATTCTAAATAATATAATGACCCTGAATATGCTAAAGATTACCTCTCCCCATCACCCCCTGCCCCTTACTCTCCTCATTGCAGACACCAGGAGCTGGGACTGGGTGTAGTGCAGACGTGCTACGAGAGGGATGTGGGGAGGACAGAGGTGGTGATGTGTTACCCCCCTGGGGACACTGCGACAAGCCAGCCAAGAGGCATCTATTTTACTGTGGAGAGAAGCAGAACGAGGAATGGTTTCCAAAGACACAGGCCTCTTGTTTTTGCCAAGCAGCTTTAGTCTCCCTTCCTGGCTGCTGAGCAAAGGGTATGATTAATGAAAAGATGTCAGAATGATAATCCTTACTATCAGGAAATAGTGGACAGGATTTTTTTTTTTTCCTTGGCAAATTGGGGGGTGGCAGGAAGGGTGAGGAGAGAATAAGAAAGCAAAAAGGGAGCAAGGTTTTGAAAAGAGAAAACAGTAATTATATATATATATATTTTTATATATATATATATATATAAAATAAAACCTCTGCCCACCCTCTTTAATGTTTCTCTGGTGGAGTAATAAGATACCTTCAGCGTTATAAATAGCAGCACAGATGTTGACAGAAAAATGCTCCCTTAATTACCATACAAACTGCTTTACTTGAGTGAACCGTTTAAAGCGGCCTCCAAAGGAAGTTCACTCAAGCAATTCCACAGATTACAGCTAATGAACAATATTTCCTCGCTCCTATTTAGTGCTCATTAAAATGTAAAAGCCTTTCATTTTCAACAGGCACACAATAAATAATTCCTCTCTCTCTCTCCCCGCTGCCTGGGAGCAGCCAGGATGGGAGCAGGGAGGGGAAGATACCGGCAGAGGCAGGGGGGGATGCTGCAGGAGGCAAATAAGTGGGTTGGAGAATAGCAGCCAATTCATTAAAATCCCTGGAAGCAGCGGCGGTGGCCACGAGAGGCGATGTCTGTGTTTGGAGCTGGGCAGGCGCGTTTGGCGTGGAGCAGACAGCCCGTACCAGCCCCGACCCAGCAGCCCGACGCTGCGCTCCTCTGGGGTGCTTCCAGAGCAGGCACAAATGACTCCGATGCTCGCATGAACGCAACGCGGATAACTGGGAGAGGACAAAAGATGAAAATGCAGTGATGAAAACTGGCAGTCCAGCTTGGGCTCTGGTCTGTTTGGACCCTGCCTAAAATTTGTCGGCGGCTTCAACTTTGCAATGACCCATTGCACAGAGTCCCTTTTGTGCTTGTTTGTAATCCTACCAAGTTGTCAGAGGTTTGCTTCATTCTTTAGCTACTGAAATGAAGCACTGTACAGAGACAGCCCCAGTACCTTGCTGAACAAGGTACTGGGAGGCTGAAAATTAGAGGCGTCTGTGTATATTCAGGTGTCACAAGACCAAAGCGCCCACGATTATCTATTCCCCCATCCCCAACCTCCTAGGATTTTAGCTTAATTTACAAAATAAGAATTAAACAAGTCTGTCAAATAGCAAACCAGAACCTTAGCAAGAAAAAAAAATTATCAAATTCCACAAATCTGAAGTTATTATTTAAATAGATTTCCAGTTAAGTGGATGAATGGGAAATGCAGAGGTACCAGCTGGATTCAAGTTAGTCGCTGCACCTGTCTGCTCACAGATACATAGCACATAGAAACAGTCTCCATTGGTTTATGTAGGAATTGTTGAAGAAGCAAAAGGTCAGAAACAAAAGTTAGCAAGCTACTAAGATGGTATGCAGGTACCTGTTTGAAAACTGCAGGAAAGAAAGCCTATTTCACCCACTCTTCAGACGAACAGGTAAACCAACGTATTAATGAAACACAACACTGACGTTAAGCTGGGGTATAAGACAGAACATAGCTGAAGTGATACAGAAACAGACTTTAACAGGCTGTAATTATAGATGGAAACACAATTCTTGCTTTCCTCATCTGCCAGAAAAACTGCAGTACCCTTCCCACTGCTTTGGTTCACTGCTGCAGTATTTTTTATTTTACTTTTTTTTTTTTTTTCTTCACTCCACACTTCTAAGTGGCAAAGGGGCTTCACAATCCCTTCCCGCATCCCCTCTTCTTCCTAACCCCACCGCTGGAACTCTGCCCCCACCAGCAAAGCCACCCCCTCCACAGCTCTGCACAGAAAAGTGAATTAGCAGCAGAGGTAGTTCTATCAAAGGCGATGTATTCCTGGGGGTGTTGTGTATCTCAACCTTGGCAGGGACTGCCCATACAAAAATCCCTGATATTACCCTCCCTGAACAGAGGGAACAATCTGAGTAGGGTAAAAACCATCAGAGCTTTCTCCTGTCTTTAATTTCAAGGCTTAAAAAATTGACAAGTGTATTTCCTGTGGTGATGCTGGTATACCCTATACCTGAGCCATAAATAATAGGGGTATTCAATCATCAGAAAAGAAAAAAGAAAGTGGAGAACTAAGATCTTATATTGACCTAAGCCTCAGACTTAGATAAACTTGTCAGGAATATCGTTTTGTGGTGACTTTATCTTTGTTAAACTTGTGCATGGAGAAGAAGTATTCTCATAGCTCACAGGGGCCGCTGTGACCGGAGGAAACCCACTTGCTGCAGTGCCACAATGCCACCCCTTTGCAGTAAAATAAAACCTTGTCTCATGGATGCAATGAAATTTCTCCATCAGGATAACAACTACAATAATGTACTTTTTTTGAGAAAAATGCTTGCAATCAATAATTGCAAAAAAAGTGCAGACGAACTATAAGCCAGGTCCCAGTCCTGCCCACGTCCCGTGTGCTTTCAGAAGAGGTGATGCCCCGTTCTTACTGTGGTCCCACCGACCAAAACACGTTAGGGTTTGTGCAGTCGTGAACGGTGCGACTTAATATCTCCCTCTCACGTGCGTCCTATAAGCAGGCAGCTCTAGTAAAGAAGTAAGTTTACTATCAGTGCAATATTATTGATGCTTTCAACACTCTGTACTTGGCTTTTAACTAAGGTCATTTGAAAACGGTCTTCAACACCCATCTCATTTGCTTTTTTATGCTTGCCAATTTAGTGTTGTATTCACAGTGATTAATTAGTTTGTGGTGAAGGTTTATTAGGTAATCTTTCTGTCAATCAAAAATCACCGAGGTTTCAAAGCAAAGAACACCCAGAGACTTTATAAAGATAAGGAACTGATATTGTTACCTTTGTGTACAAAAAGTAGGAGCTTAACCTCCACGTGTGACCATGTATGGAAGACTTTAAAGCATGTTTTCTGTTCACATTCAACCACAAAAGCAGTTTGGTTCTCTCAGATTTTATTTATATTTTTAACAAGAATCTAGAAATCCCTTTACCTTCTACGTCTACAGCCCATGTTTACTGCCTGATGAACTTGTAGGGCTATTTTAAAAGACCAAGAAAAAACTGCTGTAGCTCATCATCTGGGAAATTTGCTGTGTAGTTCAGTCATCTCAATATGACCTAAAGTGAGATAATAATATTTCATGAATTTAAAAGCCTGGAAATTCTTTCAAGTGTTGATGCTTGCGAACACAATTTTTATAAAAAAACAACCTCATAAACAAATATAAAAAGAGATTTCTGTTTTTATCCCTTTCTTATGTGTGGAAAGATAGCTAAGATTAAGATAACAGAGATTCCTTTTAGGGTGAGATGAAAGATTACATCAAATTAGCTGTTTCTAAAAATGAAGAATCAGCAGCATATTGCGTAAGAAACACAGACAATCATCAGCCTGCCTCCTTTACGTGTGTTTTTACTGACCCTTTGTATTGTTCCCAGCATTGTGTGGAAATCTACTGCAATCTGTACTGCACTATTTTCTATTTATGAGCTTTCTTATTGATGGATATACCTCAAAAAAACTCCCAAAAAAAACAAAACAAAAAAGACAGAAAATTCCAAGATTCTTCTTTTCCTTTCTGATAGGTAATACAACTAATCTACATGAACTCAGTGTTTTCCAGAAGATCTTGAACCTTACTGTGGAAAATATAGTGAAGGTAAATGGCTCTCTTGACCAGAAAAGGTATTATACTGAAGAGGTTGCGAAGAGGGCTTGAAGATATTAGCTGATTAAATTACACACTACGTAAATGTATGTCGCATTATGATTTTTACAGTATTAAGGTAACATGTAAAAAGATATAGATCAATACTAAGAATGTGACTAGCTTACCACTTTTCAGAGCCATTACTGTTTTAAATTACACCAGTGCCGGTCTGAAAATGTAAAATCGTATATACCACTGTGAGAATAAGTAGTAAGGTAACTGGACTCTTTCCTTGTCACCTCCTTGAGAAAGCTGTGGGTTATTTCTAACACTCAGAGGTGATGAACAGGCAGCAGCAAAATCAGATGACAAATTCAGATGCAATTATACAGATGTACCTTTTTTTTCCCCCCCTAGCTAAATTCAGGAGTTCTTTTTGTGGGCTTTGGGATTATAGATCTGGAGCTGGAACAGGAGAAGATAAAGGGCACATGGGGCAGCAAATTGGGTAACTTTGACATAAGGACAGATAATATAAAACTATAATCTGTTGAATATATAATCAGAGTATTTAAAAGCAGCTTTTCCAAATAAAAAAAGAAATAGGCAAGTATATGTCTGTGATAAAATAATTACAGCACATGTTCTATCCCCTCCCCACACCCACTCTTATATACAAACCCAATATAGATTGACTCCAACTGATTAAAGTGAATATAGACAGGCAGGTTTTAGCTGAGAGTTCACCCACAGACTGAGCTTGACTATGCAAATGAAATAGTCCTGGAGTGTATTATTTTAGTGTTACAAATCTAGCTGCTGAATGAAAATTATTCTGAAAATTATTCTGAAACCAGAATAATGTAATTTCTGTATATCTTTATTAATCATTATTTTTTTATTTTATTATTTCTATTTTAGTTAGACTGCATTTTATTGAATTGGCTTTTGAAAAAGCTTTCATGGCTTTATCAAAAGTGGTAAGGCTCTCTTTAGAGCTTTCCTTTCATGCCTGAGACATGAAATTGGAGTAACCAACAATTGGCACACATAATTCCAGCATACCAAATAAGGAGGCAAAAATTGAATCTGTTGCCTTCCTGGTCCTATTGTGGGAGACC
>VYZM01011913.1:82897-143898 GCA_013398915.1 Dromas ardeola | reverse complement strand
AGCAAATTAGCTGTTTTCTTGAGATTCCCCCAGAAAGCTGTATCACCAGCATTTTGTCTATGGGTATGCAGGAGACGCTGGTACGCCTCGCATGCCTGTGGTAGATGGATGATACTGATGGCAATCTAACTGGAACATCCTGCCTGAATATGAACAACAGATTTGTCAGTGTGTGACAGGCTGACAGCCCAGCTCCCAGCTGCTTGTCCACTGTTGTTAAATCAGTACCTTGTCTAAGTGTTCAGCAAAGAGGCAATCTGCTTCCTCCATTCGTACAGGCAGGTTGCCAGTTAAAAAACAAGTATTGGCTTTAGGCTGCAGTGCCATAATGCATTGAAAAGATGCAATCTAAACCTTTGTATACTCCTTAGGCAACAAAGAGCAGGACTTGGAAGCACAGGCTCAGACTCGAGACTATCCTTTTCAAAACAACAAGGATAACTCCACAGGGGAAGCATGAAAGAAATGCATGAGGATTTGAAAGATGTGGATGCCTTAATAGAACTTGTTTAAAGGAGGAAAATGTGGTTTATTTTGGTATCAGGGAAGCCAGCTTGTGCTACTGTACTCAAGAATGTGCCAGAATTGCCTTTATAACCCTATCTTTAAGCAGTTTATAATTCACCAACAGTAACAATTAGCTCTAGGCTGAAATTTGATATGCAAAGATACAATCCAGAAGCACTTTAGGGGAGGGAAAAAAAAAAAAAAAGAGAAAAACAGTACATAAAAAGACCCTGTTAATGTACACAGCAAGACTAAGTTACAGAACACAAAGAAACAGCTGGTTTCGGGAGCTTTTCTTTTTCTGTGACAAAAAGTCTCCAGCTGGTTTCAGTTCTTTCATTTAGTTGCTACTGGTTGACCACATGAAAGAGATGTTTAAAAACTGTGACCATAATGAAACAAACCAAGGAAATCACAAAACCTAGCACTAATAGTACTGTTTTCAGCTTTTGGGGTGTGGTGTGCACGGGAGGCAGCCTCTGAGGTGATGCTCAGTTACCCCAGAATTGAGAAGGATTTACACCACCAACTGCAACATCTCTTCTGAAGCAGCCTCGGTCTGTGAAGTTATTCACGAGGTATATTTAAGAGCCCCTAAATTCAGATCCATACTTCAGACATCCACAGACTGAGAAAGAGACGTTATAGACTATTGGATCAATAATCATCATGGTCTCATTCATGTCCCCCGTGTAAGTGAGGCTTCTTTGCGGTGCCACCGGGCACCCCTGTCCTAGCTCAACGTGCATTCAAGGAGGTCTTACCAAGACTCAGGTTTTGCTCCCGTTCTTGGCTGGGGGCCTTGCGCAGCCCTTCCAACCACTGCTCCTCCCTCAGGCAGAAATTTCATCGGTTGTTTCCTGCTCCATGGGTAACCAGCTGCACCTTCCCACCATCGTTCAGATGCCGCTTACCTTGGGCCCATAAATCATACTTGAGTCCTATGTATGCAGCTGCATAAACATATTAGGTTCTTTATGCACCTGTATCTTCCTAAGCATCTTTTCCAGCCAGTCCTAGGTCAGGTAAGTATTCTTGTTCAGAACAATATTTATAAGCATACATTTCATCTGAAGTCAGTGAGACTTAAACATGCGCTTTTTACCACCTTTCCCAATGACAGCCTATCTCCATTTAAAAATTTGTCTGAAAACAAGAATAATTATATGCATGTACACATTTACAAACATTCTTGAAAATTACCCATTCCAAAGTAATCATACAGCCTTCTAAAATACATTAGTTATCAATTTATCTCCTTTGAAACCCTCAATATGGCCTTTAGAAAATAAGGCAAACTGGAGGATGAAGAGACATGTAAAAAAAGGCCACTGCAACAGAATAATTTTCTTGCAGAATAGTATTTTGCAGCCTGTGTGCCTTACGTGGAATACATAATAGTTCAGAAGAAGAGACATAGTTGGCAGGTTTAAGTCTGAATTCTCGTTTTAGTAAGAAAACCATGTCTAATGAATGCTGAAAGAAACTTTAGGTCACATCACACCATCAAGCATGCCGATAGCTAATAACACAACCACATCTTATGAATAAAGGGAGAAAGAATTAAGCTAATATTTTATTATCATGCTGCTCTCCAATTCCCTTATAAATATCAAGTATCCAATCAATTTGTATTATGATGTTTCTCCTTTCTCTAGCAAATGTGTAAGATTAAGCTTAAAGGTAAGGTACTCAAACTACAAGGTTTAAAGTGAGAGCACAATCAATTTCTTGTTTCTAAGTGTACTGTAGCTGGAGTCATTTTTACTGTTTGCCACAATCTAGAAGGGAAAGGGGGCAAAATATTTATGGAAGAAATGCCTGCGCTGCATCTCGTGTCGCTGTTGTTAGGATGTGTCACAAAATTCAAACATAATTCTGTGACAATTAGCTTCATAATAATGTATTCAGAAATACAATGCCGCATCCTATGTGAGAAACTATTTTCTGCTTCAGTGTTTTACTATGGCTGTAACTTTTTAAAGGAGCCAACTATTTCAAACCAGAGCTGCTTTTTTTCTTCCCCCCATAGAAAAGTAGGACATCAATGTACTCACTTGTTCCCCAGTAGTATTTTCCCATTTGTGGAAAAAAAGTTGTATTACAAAAAAAGAATCACTGAAGCACTGCTAAAAAGTTCAGTCTCTTCATACACTTCATGTTAGGACCTTTATAAAATAATACACTTCCTTGTTTTACCAGCCTTCTTGATGATTATCTTTAATTAAATCTGTAATTTAATTCTCTTTTTTCTTTTTTTGTCCATCTTTGTAACCTGGCTAGTGGCAGCGAACATTGCACCTTTATTTACAGCTACTTTCATGTTTGTTTGTTTCTCAAGGCAAATGAAATGCAGTGCCTTCAGCAGCTCTCCTTGCACAAGAATTTGTAAAGCAGCTGTGTGAAAATGGTAATTAATATCATAATTAATATGGAGGCATTATCTTACTTTTTATCATGACACTGATGCTAATGCAAAAGTCACCGAGATGTTACTTGCTCGGCTAGAAAATAATAATGGCAAAAAAATTTTTGAGTGAATATGAATCTGATACAACGTTCACACGAATGAGTGGAAAATTTCTCTTGAGTCCAATGGACTTTGGCTGTATTTTTAGGTAGCAAATAGTTAAGAATACCAAAAATAACTGCATTATTTTATGTATTTTTTTTTCCAATTTCTAATCATACACTAAAGTATTAATTTCAACATCCTGAGACCTGGGGACAAGGAGAGGAAGTCAATGGTCAGATCCAATCCATGTCTCCAGTAAACCTGTGGCTCTGACCCTGGAGTTTCCTCTCTCTTCATTACATATATAATCAAGAATAGCAATGTACACATCGGGACAATGTCCTCCCTTTCCCTCCTTTCCTAAATTCAGGGGGAAGAGGGCTTTGTATGTGGACAACTATTTTTGCCTTCATATTCCTCATTTCAAGATGATTTTGAGCCAGCATGGTATTATGAATCCTATTTAACTATGCTTAAGATCTCTCATTTAGAGTTAAGTGGAAGAAGAAAAGGCAAAATTGTCTTTGCAGATGTTAAGAAGAAATTCATTGCAAGCAATCATCATTTAATATCCAGTGCTGACTTCTTGAACAAGTGCTTTCTCTAAATAATAAATCAGATGAGTTGGCACTAACAATAATACCTTCGAATATGAATGAGGAAAACAAGAATATTAAAACAATAGAAACATTAACATACAAACCCCTGCTATTTACGGGCGGGAATGGCAGAGGACAGTGTGAAAAATAGCTGTTGTTTTTATCCAGTTTTGTTGTGGTCTGTCACTGGCAGTGATGGCTGCTGTTAGGAAAAGAGAACTGTGTCCTTCCAGCCACCAGGTATCCAGTCCCTTGAACCTCAGCCTGCAGCATTTATTCTTTAAAGAGTCGATGCTGCTGCTGTGCAACACACCCGAGCGGGCTGTTTGTCCCATCCCGTCCCCACCAGCGAGTGCTCACTCTCGTGGCTGGGTGGGCTGGCAGGACACCTCCACCAGGAGCACCCTCCTTTCCCTTTGCCCCAGGAGTCTCACCCTGAGCCCTGCTGGTGCTTCCCAGGAGGATGTCCCATCCCTCCGGCTGCACGGCCGTGGAGGTAAAAAGCCGCAACCTGCAACAGACCGGTGAGTGCACATGGGCCCCAGGAGTCTTGCATGTTACTTTGTCATTAACACATGCCCATGAGATCCTCTGGCAAGTATTGGGATCTCTGAAGGTTTATTTTATCTTTGCCTTCTGTCACTGAAGGGTGTTAGATCTCATACTAAGTAGTAGGTTACCCTCTTAACCAAAAGTGCCGCATAAGAAACAAAGAGTCAGATGCAGGTTTCGCAAACTAATTCATGTTATGGATGTGAAGTCCACATCTGGGGAGAAAAAAATAGCTGTCTCCTTCTCTATTTAAAGCTGATGATGGTACTTTTCAGGTGTCTGCTTGTTGCTACAAGTTAAGCAGGACTTGGGAACTAGGTAGCACTTTGGTTTCTGTGTAATTTAACTATTTCTTTGGTCTGTTTTGACTTTAACGTATACATTTTTTATATTATATTCTGGATTAACCACATAATTTATGAAAATGGCATTGCCTTAGTGTCTCTGCTATATTGACTAGCCGCATAAATACCAGAGGAAATGAAGAGTGATTTGGCAGCTTGAAGACACAAGTTCCAAACAAAATAAGCAGCAACTTCCAGATTAGTCATCAACCATTTAACTGGTTGAACTATCTGTTATGATCAGTGTAGCCAATTGCTTTAGACCACTGTGCTCCCATATGCCTTGACTTTCACAAAGATACCTGTTACATCTTCTCCTATGCACCTGGATGCCAGCAAACATAAAGAAAAATATTATGGGGACAATGGTAATCAGGATTGACCTAAACTCACTCACTGCTTTTGTGTTTGGGCTGGACTGATGTTACACCTTGAAGCCGTCACAGAAAAGGATACGCAAAGGGATATGCAGGCACCTACGGCATAGGAATAATCTGTGCTTTCTCTGAGACAACAGTGTCACAGAGAGACTAAATGACTTCACTGAGGTCCCAGTGAAAGCCTGGTGTCACGTCTAAAAATCCTCAAAACAGTCCCTTAAACATCACACTACCCATGCAAAAACATGGTGGCTTTGAGAATAGGAACAAAACCCCTTACATGCTCTGAACTCGGGCACTACTTGGGCTTTAAGAAGTGAGGAACTATTCTGCAAGTAAGTGCCATTTACCTGTATCTACCGAGATATCCCTGATGTGCTCCAAGCATGCTGCCGCAGGAAAGGGGCTGGAGGGCACACTGACAGCCCTGTCCCACTGCAAAGGCCAAGGAGCAGCAGCTTCAGTGCTTCCCAGCTTTGGGGACTGTGACAGCCTTGTATTTCTTTCTGACTGCCCCAGACCTTCTCTGCTGGAGCTGTCACAGCTGGGGAAGCTGACTAGTACCTACTCTGTTACTAACATGAAGATGGTATAGTTTTAATTCCTTATGTTGAGCTCTGTTTAAGTGACCTTATACCAACTCCCAGTACCAGAGCTTTTTTTTTTTAATTCAACAAGTGATTTTAAGGACCCTTGAGATAACTGCACTTCATCTTAATCATATATGAAGTACATCCACACCCTTGCTATGCTTTCAGCTTTATTGGAATTTGCTGTGGCTTTCTCCTTGCCTTCTTGGGGTATTGCCTACACAATCCCACCTGTTATGGGTATGCCTAAAATAGAAAAAAAAATAGGGCTTTTGAGTAAACTGCAACATCCTACATTTGTTTGGCATCAGACAGTAAGGGAAGATGATTTAGCCGCACATTCCCACAGGCTGATGTTCCAGACCCTACAATCAAATGTGAGGCTGTATTTGGAAGCAATTGTACCAGATGGCTGCATATTATGGAAGGTTCAGTGCCACTAAGAAATTCAGGATGATAATAACAATAATTAAAGAAGGACTTCTTCATAATTTCACTCATGGCAAAACTATGGTCTTTTTAAAGGTGATGACCAAGTATTATTCAGATTTCAAGAGCCACTTTGGATGCTCGTTTAAAGTCAGGCTACAGCAGCATGTAGCTACATCTAACACTCTGCTTAGCGCGTGTAAAGCGGCAGGAAATCTTCAGTCTAAATGGGAGGGGGGGAAAACAAGGCAGTGATTCACCAAAGCTGAAATCTTCGTTCTGTCGTGTACTATTCTTCTTCTGAGTGTGCATATATCATCATACTGAGTAACTGCTGAAGGCTGAAATAAAAAACTCTTCTAGATGACATTCAAGTTAAAACGCTGCTTTTTCAGTGTGTGCACATGCACACACACAAAGGAAATATAGCAAGTCCATTTTTGGAACATCCCCCAAGACAACTGGTTTTGTTGATGAGTCACATTAGAAAGCCTGCTAAGGAGGGACACAGCAGCCCTGCCACAATGAACAGCAAGAGGAAAGGTCACTTCTTGTAGGGCAGATGTGGACACGAGCGAGTGTGGGGAGAAGAGGGTGGTGGTGGACGGATATGTGATCAGGCGGGCTGTGGACACGCTTTTCACTGCGGGAAACAGCAGGCACCAGCACTGGGATTTCCAAATCCTACTATGTAGCTATGAGGGCAAATACATCGTGTTGAAGGCTTTGCATACTTACACATGGGGTGGATTTCAGGCTGTGGGTAGTTCCTTCAGTGGCAGAGGAATGAGTATTACTGGTCTCTGCTCTTCACAAGCACTGTGTCACAATCTTCAGAAGGGATTTTGAAGGTAAATTAACAAAAAATAGCACACACTTAATGCTCTGAGATTGCATTGAGTGTTCAAAACTGTATGAAATGCACTTACTGAATCTAAACACTTTCAGCCAACTGCAGCAATTTATCTTACAGATACATCTCCCAGGATAGGCTTCTGGTAGCCATTTTGCATATTTGCTGCTATTTTACCCTGAAGCACATGAAAAAACCTTTTAGGAGAAAAGTTAGTCAGTGCTAAAGTGATAAAAAAAACTCATTTAGGGGCAGAGAACTATGAAAGTGACATCATGACAATAACGTCAAAAGGGTATTTTAGGCTCTTTTCCAATATACCTGCTGTAAAACCACAGAAGAATGTAATTCAGATCATGTCATCCAGTCCCTTCTGAAATAGTGAGCAACAGCTTTCCCACCCATCACCCCATTTGAAGTCATCACACAACCCACTGGCCACCTCCATACAGGGATCCCTAACAAACTGGAAGTTCTTCAAACATCTGAAGTAACAAAGCATCTATCACTGCCTGGCAGAGATTAGCCTTTTTTATATATTCCCTCTCCCAATACCAGAAAGCTTGACCCACAATAAAGTTGCCTTTTGAAATCTTTCATCGGTAGCAGTATAATCAATAGCTATATAGAGATTCAGGACTTGCCAAGAAGAAAGAGGAGAAAAGTTAAATTATTACAAATACAGTGTAAGGTTGAGGAAGAGAACGAGATGAGTCATTTAAGTCATATTTACCTGTGATAACATCAGGCTTATTGTAGCCATAAACTGAACTGTAACAACTGATCCCAAAGTGTAAACCTTTATATGGTTACAAGGTGGGCAAGTGCAGGCAGATCCAATTTCATCAGTTGAGACCAGATCCAACTGAGGTCTGGCTGCTCAGATTGCTGGTACCTATGATGTATTTGAATAAAAACAGCTGAAAAAAATCAGGCTAGACTTTGCCACAGGTAAATGCTTAGTAGGGGCCTAATTATATTCCTTTGTGAGAGAATTTTGATTAACCACCTTAACTCCCTACTCCAGAACACAGAGGGAAACATGAAGGCTGGCCTAGCACCATGTGGCACCATACTCAGATATACCCAAAGCTGAAGCTTTCAAATCTTTCTTCCCTCAGAAGCACGTGAGATCTGTAGGTGGCCATTTCTGCAGCCAAGCTTGTGTAATGTGGGTTGGGCAGCCTGTGCCACGTCTGGCAGGGCTCTGTGAGTTTGCTGTTGAATGTTGAATGCCATCTAGAAGTTGCCATCCCTTCAGGGACAGAGGCGTCTGCTCACGAGGAGGGGGGTGAGAGGGGACTTCCCGGGTGCCCCCCTCTCTGCCACTCCTACTCTTCTTGAAGCAGCAGCAAACCCTCCCTAAAGCTGAGAAGACGACATCTCGTGAAGATAACTTGGACACCAAGGGTTTGTGAAGCAGACAGCTTTACAAAGCAGTTTCTTTTCACCTCTGTAATGGTCAGGAATCAATTGCACAGATTTCTGTTAATATATGCCTGTATTTCCACATGTCTCCTTTCCTCGCACCTTCCCATTGAGGAAAATGGAGCTTACCAAATTTTAGACAATGATTCAGCCATGAAAGTTATTGCCAAAATTGCAGCTACCTGGCGTTTTGTCAGAACTTGCTTCTTAAATTCATCATTTGCCCTAAAACTTTCTTTAAAACCGTTAAGAAGGTGTACAGGTTGCAACTCACAGTACATGCACAATACTGACCATCTTTTGCTTTGTTGCGCTAGATACCCAATACGCAAAGTTTCATCTATTTGTCATAAATGTATGGTTTGCAATAGGGTGAAATATCTTTCTCAGCAATATTGATGGGTTAATGTTTTTTTAGAAATGAGTACTTCAGAAAAGACTTAGCTGAATAGTCCTAAATGATTATATTTAAAATATAGAAAGTATTGAACTGTATTTACTTCATATATTTTTATGGAAAACCTGCTTATTTAAATACCCTGCACACACCGAATTTCCTGGTTATGAAAAAAGTGAAGAAAAATACTATTTGCTTTTAGGTAATCGGATTCTGTGGGATCTAATCCTATATCCTATTTATGGCTGTGCTAGCTATTCAAAATTAAAATGAACCTTTCATCCGTGTGTATCATAAATGGGCATTTATCAGGATTATATGATTTTGCAATCCATCTGAATATGTAACCAGAATTTGTTTTCTTTCCGTTTCACTATGTAATTACCATGCAACAATAACAAAAGTGACATGTTTGAAGAACAGATAAAATGCTGTAAATTGGCCAGTAATGGTGATATTTCCTCATCTTCTGAAAAACCCATTTATTCTCTCTCTCAACAAATCAAGGCATTGTCAGCCCATACTCATCTTGTGGCCAGAGGGGCCCTACCAATTTCTAGATGTAAGTGAATACTGGAATGCAGATGAGGGCTACTAACTAAGGCTTTCAACCCAGGCAGCTGGTCTTAGCTTGCCTCAATTTCTAAATCATCCATAATGGGGCCAAGACCTCCGAAGCACTAAAAAGAGCGAGCTGACATGCTGGACAAACTGTTAATTTTTTCCTGAAGAAGCTGCTATATTGCACATCTGTCACTGCTGTGCAGACAATTACTCATGGAGTGGAAAAAAATCTGCTGCTTGTTTCTAGTGTAGTTGTTAACGGGTGTAATGGAGAAACACAAGAGCGTGAGAGCTGTGACAGGAAGGCTTCTCAGCCTTCTCCCTCCTTTTGTACAGTTGTATTTAGAAATTAAAACATTTGAAAGCATCCATGCTCCGCAGCCCGCAGAGTCTGAGCTGCTACCATTAAACCCATACCTTAAGTCATCTGACATTTTAGAGCGATGTTAGAGGTGCAAGTTGCAAAAATTTTTGGACTTCAACTACTAACTGCCCTGAAAATCTGCCCCTCTAAATATTTGCACTGCTCTGTAACACACATATGTAAGATTTCCAGACACCATCGTTGCAAAAAGAAAAACACAACATGCAAGACATGAGAATAAATCTGCCGAAAGCATTTTAATGTTACATTTCTTAAATACCTATTCAAATTAACATGAAAAATAATGCCTAATTGTAGAACATCCACAAATTTTAGCCCAAGAGGCGCTCAAACTATCATTAATAATTTTTCTGAGCTGAGTGGGGAAAATGATTGCCAGGGGTCCGAAGCTGGGGCAGGCAGCCAGCCAGGGCTTGGACCTGGAGAGCACGGGGAGCAGAGCATGGGACCACCCAGTGGATATGAAAACTACTCAGGTCGGGGCTCATAATATTGTTCAAAGTTTATAAAGGAATCCATAAAAATCACAACCTTCAACCACGACAGCCACACCGGTCATTACACATCTAGCATAAAATACAAACCACAGACAGGCTGACCTATGGAATGGGTTTAATATTTTAGTTATTAAATCAACATACAGAACAATGAAAACATCAGGAAATCCCGTACCAAACCTTCCTGACTGCAGGAAAACCTTGGAACAGTAACCTACTGCTGGTCTAAAAGTTTCTTCCCCCTGGTTTAAGAGGTTACGTGACTCACAGGCTAACCAACGCACACACCTGGTTCCAGACACAGTTCTACCAGCCCCAAACTTTCGGAAGTCTTGACTCAGAACTCCTCTTCCATCAATTAATAATTTCAATTTACAATAATGAAACAAGAAAATAAAATATTACCTTCATGGTTCTTTTTCCTTTCCTCTGGAGCAGGAACTTTGGACCAAAATGGGTGATGTTTTCCAGGTAAAGCTTTGAGAGATAATATACAAACAGAAGCAGTGGCTTTCAGCAAAACCCGTTATTACGGGAGACTCCCAGAAGATTACATAGGACATGAGCACAAGGCCTCATCTGAGGTCAAAACCAACAAAAAAATTCAAATTCACTTCAACAGTGAAAAAGCAGCGGCGGACAGTCCTGCAGGAAAGGTCCATAGTGGGTAGGAAAGGGCAGCCAAGAGCAGGATGACAACACACACACACACCACCTTCCGCAGGAAAATTAAAGAACCATCAAGGAACGCCCTTCTGCGGCAGAGCAGGCGGTCTCTGCAAACTGGAGTCTGACAACTCAAAGGCAGAAGACAACTCTCATGTACAGATAAAACCAAAAGTGGCAAGAGTAGATCATACCCTTGGCAGCTAGTGGCACTGTCTCGCTGGAGAGAAACCCGGATCTACTTAAAACATCAGGTGTATAACGTAATGCAGGTGTGCTTACTAGGAGCCTCGGTGATTCATTTGCTATTTGGTTATATATTATCGTAAACCTGATAAATAAAATAGTATTTCTTAGCAGTTGATTCAAAAAAAGAAAAAGATAACACCCAACATTTTCAGCAAAACTTTTAATAAAAAGAAAATGTTTGTGACAGTAAACTAACATCTTAAAATAGATTACGAAGTTGGATTAAAAATCAAAACAGAGTAAAATCGTATTTCATTTAGCAAAGTTAACAGCAATGAGAAAGTGGCAGCTTGTGCCACTGCAGAACAGGCTTTAATATTTACTTGGGTTGGTTGTGAAAAATGGGTAAAAAATGTTCCACAGAACAGAACAAAACTTGCACCCGTGCCTGCAGCGACTCCTGCCTGATCAGCAGGCGATGCCCATGGCATCAGGCTGGTCACTTAATGCCTTTATACTTCCTCTGAAAACTGCTTCGAGTAATGTCCAAAGTGATTAAATTTGGAAAAGAAACCCCAACGTCTTGTTTTCTGGGGGACTGTCACCTCACATGCCTTACACTGTCACACAAGGACAGACTTTCAGTTTTCCTTTTGGTTTCTGCGTGGTTCAATTGCATTGATTTACCACGTATATGACCTATGAATACATTTTGCTGCTGAAGTGACAGTGTTCACTTGCTGTTAGCACCTCTTCCCACAAAGGATCCAAATGATCTGAGCCCACCGGGGATGCACTAACTGAAGAGAAGAACAGCTGACTTGGAGCAGCCAGGGAATTTTGGCCAAGATGGGACATAATTTCCCCTTCCACCTGCCTTCATGACCCTTACCTTTTCCTTCTCTTCGTTAGTATTTACTGTGAGAAATAGCTGCCGAATGCAGCCCGGCATGAACAAAAGGAGAGCTCTCATTCACTGGGCATTTCAGAAACTGCCTTTTATCCAGGGAAATTTCTTCAGACCATTTCTCTCTGAAGATATTTTTCAGAAACAATTAGGATCACAAAGGTAGTATATAAAGTGTCACAGAATTTTTCTATGGCTTGAAAAATAATTATCAGCTTATTTGCATTGTTAAACGTTAATTAGCTATGAATGGTAATTTTTTTTAACAATGCAATACTTCAATTTCTCATTACAAAATAATTTCAGCTCTATTAATTAGTTCTAACAGTAACTCATAGTAATGGATGACACCTTAAGTGAGCTATTAAATGTGCTTTAACACTGATTAGGAAGACGACAACTAAAAAAACCCTGGCTAGGTTTACATAAAGACAGATATGAAACAATACATTGCAGATTTACTGACCTTTGTAGAAGAAACTCACCCTTTTTAAGGAATGTGGGCTTAGCAGAACCAGAGGCTTTGTCACACTTCTGTGAGCTATGTGGGGTGACAATTTAACAAATGTCCTAACATTTAACAACTGTTTTCATAATTTTATGTATTACACCATTCTCTATAGAGATCTACACCTATATGCATGTTCATGTTTGCTTGTATAGACACACACAGGCAAATAACTTCATTTTCTCAACTACACATAAAAATATAATTTTTTTTTTAGTTTTGCCTTTTTGATTCGCCAGGTCCAAAGGCAGCGCAGGAATGTGGTTCTGGCCAAAATTCAAACAGCCACTATCCTGGATGGTGACAAAAAAATCACCACAGGGTATTTCCCTCGCCATGACATTTTAACCTTTTCATCACGATCCAGTATAATTAGTCTTGTAGTGGTTCATTTGGAACAACCCCCATCTCAAATCACTGCCTAAAAAATTGTAACTGATCCTGCATGCCAATGCATGAACTTCACAGATGAACCAGATGCCCTGTTCCACAGTAAAAAGGCAGCCTGTGCCAGGAACAAGAACTCGTGCTACTGGCTATCAAACTCCATGATCAGTGTATTTGACCCTTCCAGGAATTCCAAACCTGCACTTACCAGGATGCTGTTGGTAACATGTCTCAGAAACTGGTGCTGGCCTTTCCCCATGCTCACCTTTAAACTGAAGTGATTAGCCCATCAAGGTCAACGTGCCACTTGTCTGCGGGGTGAGTGGTCACAGACCACACTGCAAAACAGTGGCTGCTGGGGCTGCAGTGATTGAGAAGAATCACAACCCAAACTTCTCATGCCAAAGACAACTGATTTTTAACTGGCTTTAACAAGTAACACGGTTACTACTGGGGACAGTAGAAGTTGCCTCAGATGCTGTCCTTTGCAGGACATTTCAACAGTTCCAAAAGAAGTTTCGGAGCAAGAATGTGTTTTTCAAAAAGTATTTTTTTGAGCTGGTGCTCCAAGACCTTGCTGCATATCTAGAGTCTCTAGACCTGCCCATGTTGCAGCTCCCTGGCAGGAAGCTTGGGCAGTCCTGCCTCCCCAGCCTCCTGACACAGCTCCTCCTGAACTGTCACAGAAATTACTGCCAGGGCAGCCTCCAGTGATTGAGCTATACCAGAACTACAAAAGCCACACGTTTTCCAGTTCTTTGCTCTGAGACGGAGAACTTGCAAGTTTGGAGAGCTTTTGTGAGACCTCCTTACTGTGGGGCCCAACACCAGGCGGTTTCAAGGGTTGCAAATTGTCAAGACATCCACTACTAACATACTGAGTATCACTGGTATTCATGTTCAAGACATTTTTACATCTTGTATTGGTTATACTTACGTACGTATGGTCTATGTTGTAGGTCATGTCTATCACTACTAGAAATGAGAGGGCCAGCATCACATATACTAGAGCTTGGCATTTAGAAAATTTTAGAGACGTACGCCACTTTCTTCACAAATGGCAGAACACCTAGATGCTTGGATCATGGTAACTAACTTGGAACATTTGGAAAAAAATAAGGCAACACATATGGAATTCAAACTCAACTCTTGAGACTTGAAACCAAGAGTACAGAATTAAGATTTGCATACTTGTAAATGCAACTAGAGAAATTCTTGTGCCTTCCAACACAGTATTCTGTGAGAAAACAGCCAAGTTTTTGCAAGAGAGAAACCACTGGGAGTATGGCGAACAGAGCTGAGAGTGTTCAAAGAAATCAAGGATCTAAATGCAGAAACATTTTATGGCAGGAAAAACTAAAAACCGTTAGTCCTGATTCTACAAATAATCTCCTCGTACCACTTAAACATACCTTATACAATAATATGTTGAAGCCACATTATGGGCAATTTCCAAGGAATTTAAATGTAAAAATTCACAGCTTGTTAAAGCAGAAAACAAAACTCATGGAAATGAGCAACCAGAAGCAATCTGAAGTCCAGATTGCTTCTGCAGCAAGAAATGCTTGAGGAGGAGGAGGAAGTTTGAAAGTGGACAAGTGTAGAACAACCTAAGATGACTCACTGAGAAAGTTTGAAGCATTCAAAGTGATAGATGCGTAAGTTTAACTTATCTCAGGTACTAAAACTGTCAGTGTCCTTCATAGGTGGGTCCAAAACGTTGAGTCTATTTTGCCAAACACTTTGACTCAATATCTTGTGGCACTAAGTTTCCTGTTTCATGTGTTTCTTAATTGATCATAACAATAGTTTAAAGAAAATGAAAATTACTTATTTCTTGTTGTTCTTGTCTTGTATGAAACTTTTTTTATAAATAGAAAATATTACTTGTGACATTTACATTTTCCCTCTGCATACTTCTGATGCCTGTTATCACTTGCTCATCTGCTCCCAAATTTAAGAGTATTTCAGTTTCCTCATTGTAGCATAGCCGCAGAAGTGATTTTGATCCCTTCCATTACCTGCAATTCTTACTTTTCTGCTATATCCCTTTTGAACTGAAAACATTTTATATTTCTTCCTCTTTTTCTTGTTACTTTGCTGCAATGAAAGACTACATGACACATACAGAATCAACTACCCAGTACTAGACTGACTGCCTGATGGTGTCAACTATGGCCCAGACAACCTGGCATGAGCAGTTCGCTGTTTTATTTTGAGCTGTGCAAAATGGAGAGATTCCAGGTTGAAATGGCACCCCGAGTCCCTGCACTGATGGGATCTACCGCGTTTGGTACTGAAAGGATAGATTGACATTAACCACAAGCTAACCTGTACGTTACAGCAGCCAAACAGGTGCTCTAAAGAAACTCAATGCTGGAGATGAGCCAGCACGATCTAGCAAAGGGGCAGCTGATGCCAGGGGTCTGCGGGAACTCTGATGCCATGGAAAATTTAGGACCCCTATCTTTTACAGGGAAGGAAGTTAAGGCCCCAATCTGCAAACACTTCCATGCATGCTTATTTTTAGACCTAGTACTTCACATCTTGGAAGCCAATGGAGGTATTTATGTTCAGAAAGTATTACGTATCTTCCAGTCTTCATCAGCATGGGGCCACAGGAAAGAGAGCGGCCAATGCAACAGCCTGCCCAGGCTAAAGAAGTTTCAAGTTTTCAGTGTCAAAATCTCTTAAAACAACTGACAAAGACACGAGTAGGCCATTCAGAAAACCAGTCTAAGGAGGTACTGAAAAACAACTTCACTAGACTAGTAGAAATGATAGAAAATCTTTAGTGGCATCACTTAGCACATACATGAGATTACACTTGAGAGAGAAAACTTTGGGTATAATCACTTAACACATATATATGGTTACACTTTTTCAGAAAAATGGACAAATATTAAGGATGAAGGACAACACTAAGGACAAGACACAATTAAACTGAGCGTATCTATAATCAAATATTCTGAAAGATAATATGATTTTAATAAGCTCACATATTTAATCAGTGTAAATATATTACAATAAAATATACATTCCTCAGAGACTAATGACTTTTATCCACAGTTTCAGAAGTCAGAATACCCAATACTTAAATTCATCATAGCAATATGCCATGAGCAGTCAGGCCAAAATAATAATTTTCTATAGACGGAATATCTCATATTAATTCAAACCACTTTTCATAGCTGTTAATAACCACTGTTCTTATAGACGCAGGAGATCAAGATTACAGAATCTTAGTGATTTTCAGCCTTTAACTTAAAGATTGAATATTCAAATACAAGCAATGTATCATCACAGTGAAAATACCTCCAATATCTGTTTTATTGTAGGACGGGAGAAGAGAATCATAGGAAGCCCAAACATTTCCACTAGACAGTCAATCATGAAACTTTTGTTGCTTTTGTAAAGTTTTACACAATAACTTAGAGCACACTTAACATTAAGTTTTACTGGACAAACTCTCTTACAGTTTAGTAGATGCAGCTTATATTGATCTATGCTGGCAAAGTTTTTACATAGTTTTTTAGCAAAAAAAAACCCCAACACACTTGAGAAAAGCAGAACATCCATGCAGAAATTGCTGCATCTCCTCCAAGACATTTCTGGTATAGATAGATCATTAAAAAAAAAAGTCCTAATCCTAAATACCGTACCTGTAAAAAAAAACCCCACTTGGACACAATAAAACCTTTTCCAGGGAGAATTCAAAGCAAAACCATATAACAATATTTAAAAATTCCACTTTCTCTTGTAACATTTTACATCAGCTTTACAGATGGACTACAGGCTGATAAAGAAAATTTTGAGTCTGTTTTTTCAGACTGAACACACACACTGCCCTTAGGTATGGGACTCTATGGTGGGTAACTTTGTTACGCAATTGCTGTGTGCTAACTATGCCACTGCTCATGAAAACTCTGCTAGGGATGAAAGTCTAATTACAAAGTCCCTTGACTTAACAGTAAGAGGGAAGGGATCCCCGTTTCTGATACGCCTTTACTGTAACTGCCCTGGGAATGTGGGGAGAGGGAAGGTAAAACAAAGGTTGTGTGAGTTCTTCTTGGAGGAACAGTTTTGGCAAACTGAAGAGAAAGCACAAGGTCCTGTCACAGTTATCAAAGAATACACATACTTCAAGAGTGAAGAGAATTTGTATTTAAATGTCTTAGAAGAATACGATAACAAGAGTACTGCAAACATCTTAAGGCATTTCCTGATGCCGTGGTGTAATCTTTTCAGCTGGTAATAATAACCTAAAAAAGAAGCAGTAGTAAAAAGGTACGTATAATACTACATGTGTCCCTGCCCATGGCAGGGGGGTTGAAACTAGATGATCTTTAAGGTCCCCTCTAACCTGAACTGCTCTATGATTCTATGTAGTATAATAGCTTTAGCATAATATGCATGTGCTTGCTACAAGATATTAGCAACCTTACTTATAGTTTCAGAAACAGCATGTTTTTGTACTCACCTGCTAGTAACAATGCTATTGAAATGGGCAGTTTAAAGAAAAGAACATACAAAACCCATGAAGAATGGTGTCTTTTTATTTTATTTAATCTTGCATTTGTGTTATTAAAGCAAAGCATTTTATACATATTATTTAGCTATTTACTGCCATTCTACATCCATTATTGATCTAATTGCAGAAAGACAAACGCAGGGACAAACTTGTTAAATGAGCATATTGATAATGCTTCTCTGACTTCAACAAATTTCTTTAAAAATAGGATACTGCTCATGGGTTTCTTTTATTAACATTTAATGGCTCAATTCACAGAACTTTGAGACACCATAGAACACGTAGCAGAACGTAATGTTGTTAATACATAATGTCTCTTCACTAAATGTTCTGCATAGGCAGAATATTATGGTAACAGCTGAGCTACTGACTAATCAAACATCTACATGGAAAGAATCTGGTGAGTGATGGAAAGTAACTTTTAGATACAAGATGATCCCATATTTATTTATGTAGGCAAAAAACCTTCAGTGTCACAGCCAGTAGGAATTATTATCTGAATATACTTATACATGTATTTTAAAATAACATAAGCCAGCTTTGTAGCAGGTATGATAGTATGATTGCAAGTTAGGTATGGGAAAGTCCCGAAGAAAAAAATAACAGCTCAAGTACTCTGACTTGGTTCAAAGCCAACTAACATTACAACAGCTTAAAAAAGAAAAAAGTACAATGCATTCTTATTTTGTTGCTTAACACCAGTTTTAACTGTGCAAAATCACTGGAATATCTTTAAAACCACTCCTGTGAGATGTGGAAAAACAGAAATGAATTGATAGTGTAAGTCATAATGGGAATGACTCAAGACACTACATTAAAGTATTTTAACAAATCACTTTGTTCTACAGCTTCTAACATATAAAGTTGACTGTCAGCTGGGGCATCTATGAGAATACCTGCTGGAAAACAGACAAGGTGAATCCACCTCTATTGACTAGTCTTAATGTCTAATAGTTTCTCACTAATAGAATGATTCAAAACAAAAAGTTTTAAGATTTCCAATCAGATTAAATAGTTCTTCCACTATGGTTGTTTACTAGGTTGGCTGCTTCACTATATCTGTATGAACGAATGAATAGAGTTGAATGGGCTAAAGACGTTTTCTCTCAACATATATCCCTTATTTCCTTCTTATCTTTTTAAAACAGGAAACAATTTCAAGTACTTTTGGAGCCGCAGACTGATTTCTTGACGAACTACTGCTACGGTAAATTGCACAGAAATACTTCAAACAAGTGTTATATGTGCCATACTTAGAGTTTCCAGCCCAAGATATGTAGGTGTTGTAAACAACGCACAACAATGGAATTTTAACAGAGAATCAATATTCCTTTACAATTTTGCAAATAGAGCTAGAACACCAGAAGTTAAAGATTTGCTTTCACAATTCACATGTTGAAAATTATTTTAAGGAATTTCTGATTGTGATGTACAATACAAAGATGTCTTTAGAATTCACTTGCTCTCAGTGCACATTGCATTGAAAGAACAGAAGCATGTCACACAAATTCATTATTGTAAATAGCACTTACACAAGTGGGCACCTCTGCTAGCTGCAAAATTCCAGGCTCTCAGCCCTTTGCAAGAATGTGGCCCTGAAATTCATTGGATATGGAATGTATTTAATTCAGTTTAGTTGTGCAAGACATATTTGAAGTGGCGAACTCACCTTATGCTATGCTCCAAAACCTTCCAATAAAAAGTACATGCATTGATTATAAATCCCATGTCTGTTCAAAATTTCTTATCATTTCAGAAAGCAAACCAACACAATCATACCAAGTATTTAAACAGCAAAAAATAGTTCTCCTGAAACTCAAGAGAACATGTGCATTCAGCTATCATTAAAAACAGTATCAGGTACTAACTAACCTTTTACTCTACACTACGTATATGGTGAAACGATGGTCCCGAACCAACAGTACTCACAGTGGAAGGCGTGAATATTTCTTTTAAGCAAATTCAATGCTATAATGCTGCTGCTACTTCTTTTCCTAGTATTATTTTTTTTCTGGAAAAATGGGTGATGTTGAGAGAAAAAGGAAACCAATAAAAACACTTCTTAAAAGTCATCACACTATTTCACAGTCACACGAAGGAAGCTGTGCTCTTTTTAGTCTAAGGAAGTATCTTTGCGAGCATCTGGAAGTAAGTCTTTTTCTCCGCAGTTTGGGTACAGAGGAAGGGAGAGATCCTCCTCTTGGAGAAAAAAAGACTGCAGAATCAAATCCCGTTCCTCTGCAGTCAGGGTAAATAGTGCCAGCTACTACATGGGTGGGCAAGGGGGGGGGCAGGATTTTCTCCTTAGTCCATCTGAACAACAGTTTCATTCAGCCCTATCATTTAATTTTAAAGTGGAATTTGTTTTATACTGCAGGCCAATAAGTACCCTAGGAACTTGATTGGTTAGTGCTTAATGAAATTGCTTCTGCTGACATTAGATACATTAGGATACTGATTAAAACACTTAATGATCCCTCTTGATTTTAAATTGCTAGCTTAGATTTGTGAGATGCCATCAAAGTATCTTCTTCCTTCCTTTCCTCCACCCTAATCCTGCTTCTCCTTGTCTTTTTCTGTTCATGATCCTTAAAGGTTGTGGCTCACTGGTACCAGCACGATCACAAACCAAATGACAACACGATATTGAACACTGCATTGTTTAAAATACGCCAAAACCCAGAATACAAACACTGAAAGACAGTCATCTTTAAAATACAATTTCCTAGTTCCGAGCTCAAACTAGTCTTAAATGTGGGAACACTGAGGATTATTAATATAAAAGGAAATCCAAAGTCAAAACAAACTTTAACTTTTCAAAATGTTTGCTGAAAAAAGATAATCCTGTAAATGTAAAAACAAGTATAAAAGCTTTGCTTTTGAGCCTGAATGTGGAAGACAGTGATACATTGCCAGATAATGGTGTTGGAATGGCATTCCTATGACAACAAAGCCATTTTTCATGCTCTTATACAAAACTGCATATCATATCACCTTCCAGTGGGAAATGTGTATATCTTATGGGCAAAATGACAGCTTATCCTCAAATACTGTTAAACACTAGAAATACCAGGTTTGGAAACTTTGCCTGAAAAGGGGGAAAACACAATAGCTGTAAAAAGTTCCATTTTCCTCAACAAATCTTATCAAGACTGTTGTGATGAAACTATACTTACAAAAAAAATTTTGCTTATATACTAAAACCTGCTGTGTCAGAAGCTTTTATGAAAAACAGTGAATATACGGAATTTTATGCTTAATACAAACTTTAAGATCACAGAAAATAAAAAAGTAGAAGTTTTTGTACATTTTAGCACCATTATAAAGTTAGACTCGAATGCCGGTTCTGTCACTGTGGCTGTACCTTGCAGCTGGTGTAGCTAATGTGAAGCACATTGACTTCAGTGATCTTTGAGAGAAGAATAACTGGATTTGCTGATCACAACAAATAATATGTTTGCCTTTTTTTTTAATTTTATTGTTTTGTCTTTTTAAATTAATTTTAAACTTCGCTTTTATCAGGCAGCCAGAGTGCATTTCTGTCAGCTAAATCCAAGTCCGAGTCCTTTTGGTCTCTGGATGGCTCGTATTGGCTCTGCCACCCCTTTGCCGTCTGGTCCAAGGCCCGTGCCAGGGGTCCAGCCCATGCTCTGAAGCATTCTGTTTCCAATGTTGTTTTCTGGGATTGGTTGGGTGTTTTCACCTACAAACCCTGAGATTAAAGAAACACACAGCATTAATCAGCACTGCCTGCCATGTGGAGAAGAGCAGGATAATCTCCCTTAAAGCTTTAAACCTTCTTATTCTCCTAATTCATCTAATAGGTTGCTAGAACAGGCTGTCTTTGCAAATGTTGACCTCCTGACTGCATACGGTTCTAAATCATACAGTCTTACGCTTTGCTTTATTTTTAATGTTTTTAAAGACTCACTCAGTTTTTAAGTAGGACAAATATTGCCATAGTTCTTTTATATTCCAATACAGTGGATTTTACATCCGTCTCAAAGAACATGCATCACCTGCACAAGCCTACCAATACACGGGCAAGATTACCTGAATTTCTTGACCTATACAGTTACTAAGCTGAGGCACATCATAGTAACATGACCATCTTTCCATTCTTAGTGGTATTTATCCATGCTCAAGACCTCTTTCAATAAAACACAATAAATAATTTCTGATTAAACAGTTACAGCTGTTACAGAAACAGTACAGACAAATGGTCTACTATGCTGAAATTCAGCTATATATTTATTCAGTTTCTCTTTTACTGAATGTTGTAAGAAAGATTTGATATATCTAAGTTTCCTTCTGGTATTTTCAATGCTGTTAAGTGATGTTTACACTTTTCTCTCTGTACCATCAAGATCTCTGAGAAAAAGCTGCACACATACTGCAGAAAAGATCGTCAGAATTGCAAGTGTTAATACAATAGATTCATTTTTTAATAACAGATTCTTTTTTTTCATGAATGCATCGTAAAAAGAAGTGAATGTCAAGTAACAAAGCTGTTTTTTCTCCTCATCAACCAAACTCCTCAAGCTAGAGGTTGGAGATGATGCATGGATAAGCCTTCCCATATAAAACTGTCTTGCATGAGAGATACGAATGATATTTATTTCAAGAATCTGCAGTAAAAACTATCAAGTTACACCATACAAACAATTTTTAAAAGGGCTGAAGGTTTTGAACTAACACAAGCAGTTGCATGTAGGCAGCTGGATTTTGTTTTCAGCTTTGCTCAACCTCTTCCTCCCCCTGACAACAGAACAAAAAAACCCCCACCATGTGCCCGGCTTCAAATATTATCTGTTTAACTTTCTACCTATTTGTTCTGGCCTGCTGCTTTTTGAAAAATACTGTAGAAGGAGACTATGGCTTTGTGTTTTTGGAGACTATGATATCTTCAATCAAGAATTTACTGCTGACAAGCAGCTGGCTCATTATATTAACTTACTAAACAAGAACACACGAAAAGTTGAACATACACTTCTGAAAAGCCTCAATTAACACACACACACAAGCAAAAAAAAGCAAAGTCCCACAGTGGAAACAGCATACACAGACAGAAGTGCAAAATGAGAGGTGCACATTAAAAACCTTACGATGATTGCGATGATGAATTTACAGTTCTCCAGCATTATCCACTATAGATCTGTCCATATTCAGTAAAACGCTGGCTACATAAAAGGTAGACAGCTTTCTAGTATCTCAGTTCCTGAGTCAAAGAAAAAGGGAAACGCATTGGTTTGAAGCTATACTTAATGCCAGGCTTAAAATAAAGGCTTTTAAGTCAGCAGCCTCCAGTCCCCGAGAGGGTTCCTCTTGAACTGACCAGCACAAAATTCAATGTCCAAGACTTCTTTTCTTTTCAGGCCCCCACAGGCAGGGTAATTTTCATGCAGACGAGTCCCTGACACTGCCTGGCATGCACAACACAGGCTTTGCAACTTTCTTAGTTATACTTTCTAGCTCAGAAAAGGGAAAAGAAAAAAGGCTACTATTCAACAAAAGTTCTGGTAAGCTTCGCAGGTAAAATCCTGCAACTGTGTTTTGGTACACTTTTTACAACAAGTGATGTTAAGAAACAGAGCACCATTCCAATGAACATCTGTGGAAAAATTAACAGGGAAACGTAAAAGGAAAGAACGATCCAACAGATCAGCCAAGCAGGAAAGAGCAAGGGTAAGAGTATATTCATGACATCTAAGAACTGGAAATATTAAACAATTCATCATGCTGCTTAGGCAAGGACAGCAATGCTGCTGGAATGGTATGTGAAGTATAGCCTGAGACAACGTAAACAACTTTTTTGTTAGTCCATTTGGGGGAAAAAACCACGGACCTTTTCCTGTAACAGATGTACCTTTCTATATGAATTTCAATTTTCAAGACAGCCAAGAGCAACCCCACAAAAAAATATATTAAGGAACAATCGGTCCCCTGACATGTTATTTAATAAAGTGATGTTTCTATTTTTTATATTTTTTTGAAGTACCTCAATGTGAGGGTTTTTTTCAGTGACTGACAGGATAATTAGAATACTTTTTGTTTTTAAAGACATATAAGTACTTCTAGAAAGTATACCATAACTATTTTTCCCACCACTGTACAGAAAGAGAGCAGACACCACCATAAACTTGGCTTAACAACTCACTTTTGGGCAAACAATCAGACAACATACACTGCCCAAAGGATAATGTGTTTGGAGGCTTTGTGTTGCAGCAAGAATAGGGGAAAACCAAAAATCCACCCAACTTGCCTACACTACTAATTGCAATTTTAACCCATCATTTGAAAAATTTATCTGTAATGCCACATATTTCAATTGAGTCAGAAGAATATGGATAGTGGTATTGCCCCCCTCCTCCATTCCATGACCAATAAGCAATCAGAAAAAGGAAATTCACCTTGTTGACAGACTGCATGACAGGAGGGAGCTCTTAAAAATCATGCTACACTGCGTGCTATTCCCCTGACCCCCATTCCTGTGCTTTCGGCTTTTATTTTCTAATTAAAAGCAGTAATTGTCCTTGCAAAATTCATCTTCAAGTTCATTTTTTAATTCATGCCTATGGCAGTTCTTGGACTAGCCAGTAGGGCCTGTTAGAGGGAATGGTCCAAGCACGCTGGCCTTGAAAACGGCTGTGCTACCTCTGGGATGTGTTCAGTCTCGACCCACCCAGGAGCAAGAGCAAAATCAACCCATTGTGCCGTCCCACAAAAAATAACTATGCAAAATCAGATTAAGAAAAAAAAGCAGGGATACATTTTTTCTATGTTTATTTCTCTATGAGGCTTTGTGGGGTTCCAGGAGTTACGAGGCAGTTTCTGTACTAATAAGTTGTAGAAATCTCCTATGCAGAGAATTTTTTTAGCAACCTTAACATCTGGGTTCCTCGTCTACCAGATGAGTAGTCTGCATGTAGGAGTGGCTACCATTACACAAGTGTGGAGTAAACATTGAGGAAGAGTAGCTTGCTTGAAAAAACAGCCCTGTAACATACCCTCACTTATGTTCCTTCTCTTTGCAATACTGCCAACTGACATTAACAAAAAAAGAAAAAAGGCCAATACTCAAACCTTTGCGAACATGAATAGACACATTTCAAGGTTTATACCTATTATGCATATGAACTCACATACATGGAATATGTAACCTATGACTACAAAGAGGCAAAACTGGGAAAGGAAAAACAAAAAACTTGTCACATTTTTAAATTTTGGTATGATATTTATGATGGCATGAAAGGTAGGTTTCAATGAAAAATAAAGGTACGTAATTTTTTCTTAACAGCTGTTGAGACAGGTATGTCCTGGTTAAACAGTACACTAGCATTCAGTGCCATATCCTTGATTTTACAGTGATTGCCATGAATTAATTTAATTCCATCTGTAAGCTAAAATCAGATCAGAGGTCTAATGCTGCTGCAGGCTCCACATCTGTTTAATCATTTTTGGATACAACAGCTTGCAAAAGTTCAGGTTTTAGATTTGCTTCATATTTAAGAAACAATGTTACACCGGTCTACAACATCTTCAGCAGGAAACAAATGAGCCTATGCATAGTTTTGATCTAACAGATCCATTTTATTTGCAAAATGCTTCTAAAAAAATTCAAAGCTCACCAATTAAGTTATCATTTATTACAGAATAATAAAGGAACTGTGACCCCAGAAACCACTATTGTGACAATATTTATTTGTATGGTCCAATTGCTGGATAAGACTAGCATCAACCATGTTTGGTTTATATTGGGGTCAATAATATCAGAATACAGCTAGGTTCAATCTATTAAATAACCCTTATTTAAGAAAATGGTTTGGTTTTGTTCTCCCCCCCAGTTGTAGGAAACAAATGAAAGCATACTGAAGTAATTTCATCTCTGGCCACCAAACTACTTTTGATGTTAAGAAAGCGTGTTTTTAAACAGTTCCAAGAAAATGACACTGTACATAAATATAGTCTTGGCCTTTCATCTTTCTTTTATATGATTAAGACTTGAGAGCAGAACAGCAATGCCTTTGCAGAGCATACCACAACTATTATTTCCTCTTCTATCGCTCCCAGCAGCCTTAAATCCTTTAAATCCTTTCCTAGAAGGATCTCTTTTTGCTTGGGTAATTTTTGCAATACATGGCCTGCTAACCCTTACCCCCTACCCTGGATCTCACTTATGTCTATCACAGCAGAGTCAGTCTTTCTACCTCAAATCTTCCAAGGAGCATTGTGGATGGTAATTCACTTGCGTAATTGGCTCAAGAGATGAAAATCTTGTATCTGCCTCTCTTAGCCACTAATCTATCCAGCTGACTGCAAGCCTAATTGGCAGCTTGTTTAGTAATTTGGCTCCTAAAGTGTTGTATTGATGTTGGATAAACAGCCAATGGAAGGAGAAACGATACATGCTGCTTCACTTTAAAAGCTAGTGTGCTTTCCCCCTCATTTTCTGAAAGCATTTAATATTCCATCTATTCTCTTTCTTTTCTGACTCCTCACCAGACAGATGAGCTCAGAACAGCAGAGACTGATCCTGATACACAAGACAATTTTACAAGGAATATAAACAGAATAATATATTGCTTTAGTGTATCTTTTTATGCCAGCTCCCTCTAACTAGCAAAATGGGAATCGGACTGCCTAGATGCTTATACTCTTAAAACTGTTTTGGATAATTGCACAATCAGCATCATGAGCATAGCCAACAGACATACTGTGATTTTTAAAATCGCTCCCTGCAGTGGTTTTCAAAATTCAGTATACCATGGCTGTACATCTAAAAAAAACCCTCCAAACAAACCAGTTATGAAAATGCCATATTATTTAGCTAAATATTTGAGATTGCATTTTTATACCAGACTTTTATATATCCCTCATACTTGGCTACCTAAGCCTGTGTCTAAAGAATAACCTTAGAATGATTATAGTTCAGGTGAGTCTGCTTGCATTGTATTTTATTCTAGCTAGCAGAGAGATAAAAACGGCAGAGAGGACAGAACTGTAACTTCAGTAGGTGTTGGAAACATCCATGTTTACCCAGCATCCACAGCAGGGTTTTGTTAATGTCTGCACTGCCATATTCTCATTCCTACTGCCCCACTTCAGGGTGCATTCAAGGAATTGTCACGTAATTGTGGCATGGGTAAATGCATTCTTTCTTGCAGCGTAGACACTAGATTTAAATCCATTTTCAACTGTCCTGAATATATAAACATAAATCCACACACTGATGAAAACTGAGACACTGAACTGTGGGTTCAACTGTTCATCCAGTATCACAGATCACTTGGAAGTGGATTTGCAGGTGCTCTTCTCCTTCTATGCTTTATTGGACTACACTGTCTGTAAAGTGTAACTTTGTGCCCATTCAGTCTTTACTACTACTAAAACTGGTTGGGAAGAGTTGAAATTACTAGATTCCCATTTATTTCTCTGTAAGGGGAATCTCTTGAATACCCAAGACTGTCCTTTCACTTGGGTCGAAAGGAGGTCAGTTTTACGCTGTGTCTATGCTGACAGAAAGCCTGTCACTCGATGGCATTTTGGAAGAAGGGTTCTCACTGGGGACCATTCCAAAGTTCTGCTCAACCCCCTCGAAACTTGGCAAAGTTAATCCCTTCCGATAAGCATTCCCTGACTTTTACAAAAAGACTTGTAACCTTACAGTGAAACCCACAGGGAAAGGATTTAAATCACAGTAATAGTCTCAAAACATACAGCGCAGTTATTGTTAATTTCAGCAGGAAGATTGAGGATTAAACTGATATTAGGACTACGCACATTATGGTAGCTCTATCTGACCCTAACCCAAGTTGGGATGGATTGCCAGGGTACTGGAGGTGAAGCTCTACTTCTGTTGCCTATTATGTGCCAAGTGGTTGGAGTATTATCTTCTGTCAAATTATCTTAATTTAAAAATGAAGATTAATTCATTAAAACCAGGCAAGTACACCTGCATATTTTTTACTACAGGCTACATAACTATTTGCCTATTTATTTATGCAAACAATGCTCACTGTGATCCCTCTGTCCGTAATGAAGGCATCAGAACGTAAACCTTAGTTATTGTATTAGCATTGGCAATGTCAATATATAGGCTGAAAGGTGAACTTCTTTTACAATCAATAAATCAAAGTTTCCTCTCATTTTAGTGGAAATCAGAAGCAAAAATTTTCTTGATGAAATCCAGAGTATAACAGGTATCTACGACAGCTTTTATCAGAAACTTTTCCACCAATTGCAAAGATTTTATAGAAAGACAAAAAACAGAAATCCAAACTTGACTGCAATGGAAACCTTAATAAATGAATTTTATATTCTCACCTTATCAAAATATTTTCTCATATCTTAAAGTTATTTTTACTCCTCTGAAGTGGCAAAAACCTTCTGCATAAAGCTATCAGGTTTATGCATAGGCCTCATTCCTTATTCAAAGAGTAAATTACATGCTAACAAACCTTTAAGAAAAGTTATTTTTGCATAATCTATAGCGGGCCCTATCTGCAACAGTGGTCTCTGTTCCCTTGGGAGAAAGAAAAACTAGTCACCATCAACTCAGAGGCTGTTGTGGAGAGTTGGGATAAGAAATTATATTGACTGGGGAAAAACTACACATATTTCCTCCTTGCACATTTTAACTCCCAAACCTCTGGTTAACAAAAGTCCTTTGGTATCACCAACCTAAAGCAGATCAACAGAAATAGGCTGAGGAAAGGTTGAGAGAATTGGGTATGCTCAGCCTTGAGAAAAGAAAGCTTAGGGGAGATCTTATCACCACGTTCCAGTATTTAAAGGGTGGCTACAAAGAAGATGGAGACTCCCTTTTTACAAGGAGTCACATCGAAAAGACAAGGGGGAATGGGTACAAGTTACTCCCAGGGAGATTCTGATTGGACACAAGAGGAAAATATTTCACAATGAGAACAATCAGCCATTGGAATAATGTCCCCAGGGAGGTGGTGGATTCCCCAACATTGGGCACTTTTAGGATTCAGCTGGACAGGGTGCTGGGCCGTCTTGTCTAGACCGTGCTTTTGCCAAGAAAGGTTGGACCAGATGATCACTGAGGTCCCTTCCAACTTGGTATTCTATGATTCTATGATAAATATCAGGTACTGCTTTTATTGGTTGAGTCCTGGGAAAACTGCATGATGTACATCAGCCCATCTGAAAAAGGTCATGGTTCTAACAAACTGCATCTAAAATGGAGCTGGCTTCTCCCTGTGGGGAACCACTTTATTAAGGTACCTGGTGGAGAACAAGCAGAACTTGCAGAGCACATAACTGACCTGGAGGATGTCCCTACTGATACCTCCCAGTTTCATAGAAAGCTATTTCTCAAGCATATAACTATCTAATGAGACATACCTTTGGAATTTGAAAAAAAAGCAGGCTTCAGCCTTTTTTAAGCAGAAATTTCTCATATATTATCTTTAAGGATGCTCTCATTGGTGATATACTCTGTTAAGCTGGTTTATGATTCTTGAAAATGAAGTTCAAAAAAATCCATAGAATCACAGAATATCTCAAGTTGGAAGGGACCCACAAGGATCATCAAGTCCAGCTCCTAATGGGGGCAATTTGAATACTTTCCACAACCAGAAAGAAACAGCTACCTTAGGAAAGACTCCCAGAGTAATTTGGGGAATTATTTTTGAACTTTCCGTATTTCAGAACATGACAGCATTTAGAAAAGACAGGTATAGTCATCCTCTATCAACCTGAAGGTTGCTTCTTGACTTTATATTGGTTGTGTGTACAGCCTAAAGAATGCTGTCTTCTCTCTAGATCACAAGAAACCTATCAGCAAATTCCCAGTATAAGGTTGGTTCTTGTTGCATTGTGGATCTTCTGAAGTTTGCTACTGAACTCTCCTCGTTACTCTGGTGTTTATACATAAGGGGCCCACCTGAACCAAAGATTTCAGCTCAACATGAAAAGTCTTTTACCCTGCAGGGACAGCAGTTTCCAATAGTGGATCGCACTCCGTGATCTCTTAATTTTTGAACTGATTTAGTGAGACAATATGGCAGCCAAAAAAACAAAAACAACCCAAAGCAAAACCCACCCAGAAAGGAGGCCCTAAAATTTAATCTGCTGCAGAAACCAACCAAACAAGAAAAAGTATCCATAGGCTTGATGATCAAGCAGCTATGCTGTGTGTCCCACAAAGGACTTTGGTAGACCGAGGATAAGAAATGGTACAATGCAATAAGGGAAAGTGTTCACAACACATGCCAATGTTGTATTGCCTTGTGAAAAGGGATTTCTGTCTACGGAGTTGTACATTTATTAGATGAAAAGCAGTGAATCAAGCTAAAAAGAAAGTACACGCATAATAGTTTGTCTAGAGTTTTGGAAATTTACTGCCAGTTCTCACTAAGCTGACCTTCACCACAAACTTAGCCTCAGCCACCTCTGTTATCACAGTGTAATCACAATCTTTTTCAAATCATCATTTTGGTACTGCAGATATTCAGGTCTGATTTTTAATCACTGACATATTAAGCATCAGCAAAATAGTTTGCTTAGCTGTTCCGTTGGCAATTTTTAAAAAGGAATGAAAACATGTACTCTTTTGATTACCTTGTTAAAGTGAGTCATGATGGCATTATAGCAGTGCTCGGTATTTCTGCTGTAATTAAGAATCTGTCATATTTTTCATTAAAACACATTCTTTAAAATGAGACTTTTAACTTGGTCATTTCAATCAGTACCAGCCTGAACTACAGCATGCAACATGCCAACTAGATAAAGAAAATGACATCTGGAATTTGCTTTTGCAAAATGTAACTATTAAAGTGCCCACAACACGCACAAAAATTTATATATTTTATATGTACATTCTCTGTATTTTAACTACAAAATAGCTTTCTCTTTTTAAAATTAGTTTTTGCCCATTTTCACCACTGCTCCAAAATATAAACCATGCTATGTAAACATCAGAGCAAAAAGATTGTTTTCAAATAGAAATAAATGGCTATTTACAAGGCACACAAGTAAAAACTTTTTTTTTTGTTCTGAATCAAACTTTCTACATTCTGTAAATTAAGTTATTAGCATCCTGCAGATGTGAGGCAGCATTTGATGATTTTTTCCAACATTTAAGATTTAGGGGTTTCTTATTAAAAAAAAAAAAGAAAAAGAATCTAAATGGTCTTAGAGATTTAACAGGAGCTGATTGAGAAAAAAAGCTTGTACAGAAGAAGACAGAGTCAATAGGAAAGGAACTGGGGTAAATGCATATTCAGTGTATGAATATGATGTCTAAAATCCTGTAGCATCTACTGGTTTGATATGGAACTTAAGTAGCCTAAGACTGAAATTACTGTAAATATTCCCTAATGCGTGTGTTGCAAGTAGTAACAATACTTTGCAGAGAATGTCCTTTCGCTTGCATACAAGTTCTTTTTTCTTTTTTTTGTTATTATTCTCATTAATACCGGACCCAGTTTTGGTAGGGCTATTTACATGATAACGTATTAGTTTGTCTAAGAGGTTTTATACAAACTTGAGGGCACTGTATTGCTGCAATGAAATATGTCAGGGTGTCATATGAAATAGCTCTACCACTCGGGTAGTCAGAGGGGGTGTGAAGTCATTGAGAATGACCTGGTCCCAAATCTGACTAGAATCGCTGAAATAATACTGGTTTCATGGAAGAAGCTGTGCAAAAAAGTAGATTTTTATAATCTACAACACCTTATTCTTAAAAGAAATCATAGGAAGTAAACAATTTTTACTCGTATCTTTTTTTAGTTGATAAACTAATTAACTACCTAGGTTCAGTAAAACACAGACGGCACTGTATCGTGCACCCACAAACCAGAAAATTTATCTCAGTAAAAAAGGCAGAATAGGATGCTCCTGTCAGTACTGTCAGCTCCTAACAATCTATACCCATATTATCTCCCATTTTCTTCATTGCTTTTCAACACAGCTTTTCTTCACCTTTACAAATGACATTTTTGAAACTATAAAATGCTCCGTGCTGCTCAAACTTTCTTGCTTCAATAGTTTCTCATTGCTGTACAAGTAAATCTACATCCTTTGTTACTAATATACGCAAACCTATTGGTATGTGACTTTGACTCCAGGCTGAGAACAGGCTATAAATTTAGAAATCAATACCTAACTCTATCAATATTCATTTTACTTTTTCAATACAAAATACAAAGGTGAAAGAGCAGTAAATAAGCTGGAGTACTGAAATAAATAGGGTCTTCTTGTCACAACTAATAAATGCTTAACCAATAACACGGCTTGCTACAGAATTCTACGGCTTTGTAAGATCTCTGAAAGTAGCAGGTGCTACCCTTGTGAGACTCAAAACCAGAGAACACGTTTCGATACTTCATTAGGATCACCAGTCATTCTCTTCAGTACTACTGAATCTAAACATATAAATGACCATTTTCAAGACTGTGCAGAGTGCTACAACACTTAATTTACCAATGTAATTTATTCAAAAAATGCAGACGAAAATTTTGAAAATACTTTTTTTTCAATGGATTGGCTCACATTAGGTGAAACTTTGCTAATTTGCAGCACATACAGCTCAAGAAAATGTTTACAGTTAATGACTCATTTACAGACAGCCTTTCGGGTTTCACTATGGTGTTAAATAGGACAATTATTAGCAGAATGCTTCTTTTAATTTCCAACTTCTGTTCATTTAAATATACAACTTCTGACCTTTCCTTCTTTCGAGAAAAAAAGTTTACAAATTCTTCTACATAAAATCTAGTCCATCTGCTCCTGTGTCCTAGCTAACTAAAACTAAAGGAGAATAATCAAATAGCAATCTTTCATTTTAATCCAAATTTCAAAACGTATTTCCTTTCTAATGGGAAACCCTGTTTCTTTCATCAAATGGTATGAAATACTGACAAAGACACACAAACAAGGCCTGTGATGGATAAATAATAATTTAGCTGTGGGAAGGTTAGCCTTTGAGAAAACTGTAATAATATATAAAATGTTATACATTATTTACATATCTGTACAAGTTTACTCAAAGTTTACCAAAGTTTATTTGCTTAAATACAATTACAATGATGAAATGCAGAAAAAAAATTTTTATAAGATCACAAGAAAAAATTTTCAGTCCTGCCCAGAACAAAATGAAAAAGATTAACTTGAAGACAAAAAACCCCACACATTAGTTGAAAGGCACCTCATATGAAACCTTTGTCCACCATTCTTCTCTGTTACTCTCCATATAAAGGCAAATTTTGGGGACAAAACGATCTCTAGAAACGTGAATATATAGATATTTAACACCGAATGATCACATAATATATTTGCCTTAGTATCAAAATATTGGCTTTGCAAAGTTACACAGAGGAGCTAGCTTGTAAAATAAAATCCTGAAACACTGAAAGCCCAAGGTAAAATGAATAATAAAATGAATTTCACGATACTACATACCCTCTCAGTACAAAATAACATCCTCTAGTACATGAAAGTTGTGAAGCGAAAATCACCTTGTAGAAATAATTATATTATTCTCTCTTCAGCCATTAAGCATTTTTCTCTCTCACTTCACATATGTTCAGAGTCTTAGACGTTGACCCATACATTCTCTTTTTCCATACTGGTGCCCACTAAGGTGCCTTAATAACATTTTTAATATTATTCTTGGGTCTGTTTCTGCCACTGAGGTTTGAAAAAAAGAAGTTTCAGGAAGGGGAATTCAGTTGGAATACAAATATTAGGCTTCTCTAAAGACATATATTTAGAATATATTTGAAGAACTGTATGTGTTGCATACGTTGCTATAGTAATTGATAGATGACTAGGACATGCAATCAAGATTTCCATATTAGCAATATATAAAAAGCCTCACACAGGCGGACACACACACAGTCTAATCCTTCCAGTATGCACATATATAATTAATCCAACAAACTGATGACAGTCCTATAAATCACTGCTAAGTATTGAAAAAGTCATTTCACAGCTGTGACATCAGCAAAATGCATCCAATGGTTGTGACCTCGCATCTGTAAAAATCTTTCAAAAATATGCTTGCAAGTGCTTCCTATTTAATCTACAGCACTAATTTTAAAGCTGTGCTTCACAGCCTTATCTCCACATTTTCAATTGTTTGCCCAAGAACGCATATCCTATCGTTATTTTGCAGGATATTTATAGTATTCGTATGCATTCCTCACAGAAAAAAAGATACCTCACGTCTTCTACCTTGTAATGCTTGAACAGACATAGGCAGTTATCTTTACTGTCTATGATTCTCAGTATATCAAAAGAGATTTATTCTCTTTAAAGAAGTGCCGTGCTACAAAGGACTAGAAATCGGAAATGTTTGAGGGAGAATTAAGAAAGCCTATTTATTTCTTAATCTCTATTAACAAATAAGGACAGGACGTATCTGAAGTCATATGGGAAGTTACTGAATTTATAAAATCATAGAATTGCCTAGGTTGGAAGGGAGCTTTCCCCAGGTCACTGACCTACTGCTTTGTATTTAGAGATTTAACATCTTGTGTTTTGTGTTCTGTCCCAGGGAAATTGGTTACCTGTGGGTCCTGGCAGGGGAGCAGCTTTCCTTCTCCGTTTGATGTCTCCCATGCACAACGATCCTAAGTGTACACTGGTTTGCCTGCAAGTAATTATAGGAGAAAACTATTAACAAAGGAAGAAAATCACCACATAAATACACAGCTTGTGCTATCTGAACCTATATCAAAACATTCTCAACCAAGATGAAGCTGCACAGTCAAGCCACCAATCTTGTTTATATCGAAGCATAATTATGTTTGTTGACAAGCGCTCAGTATCTAAATGCAGCATCATAAATTGTTACTGGAATGAATAATATAAAGGGAATGCTTTTTAATTTTCAAAACTGGCAATCTTTCTAGCTCAACATAAAACAAAAACACTGTTGCTCCTGACAGGAAAATAGCTAAGATTAATTATCTAAAGAGATCACAATACTCTTGGTAGGTTATCAATTGGCTGGTAATGCCTGACTGTCAGAACAACATTTATTACATGGAAAGTATTATCAATTTTTTTTTTTTTAAGGTAAGATGAAGAATGAATGAGAAAACATGAAACAGTAAACTCTTCAAAGGTGCATGAAATAAACTTGTAGCACAACAATTTTTGCTTTCCTAATTCACTGGCAAGTTGTGAGAATGACAACACGGAAGCACAGTATCTGGTATACCCATTAAACAATTACAAGCTTACACTTGGAGACTGGAAAATTGGTGCAGCTGCAGAAGACGACAAACAAGTAAACCTTATTGCTTTAAAGCCAGCTACTAGAAGTCAGGTACCACAGAAAAGGGTTTATTTGGAATTTCCAATACTGAATTTTGGAATATAATCTTAAAGGACAATTATAGTTATTCTCTTTCTTAAAGTAACGTACAGTGCCTGTAGAACGGAATATATGTAGCTGGCATTTTTTGGGAGAGAACTATAACAGAAGAGGGGAAAATGCAGTAATTTCTAAACTCCACAATTTTAGTATGTCTCCATAAGTGTTACAGAGAACTGTGATTCTTACCACAGAAACGTAGAGAATTTTGATAAAATTACAAGCTGAGAATTGCACCTGACAGTCTACTGTAGCACAGTAACACTCTGTCGCTCACAGGATCTGGTTTCAGGGTGGATATATGACTTATTCTTTACTGCATTTATAAACATTTTAAAGCTGTGTTGCTTCTAAATGAATAACAAATGGTCATATAATGTTGAGAGATCTCCGGTCTGCTCAACAATGTAAAATAGCGACAACAACGCCTTGATGAGAAAGATGACAATGTACAATCCTCTACATACTACTTCTAAAACATCACAGCAAATTAACAAGTACTACGGTGCTTTTATTTAAATAGTAAAATATTCCAAGAAATTTGTTTCACACAGAAGTGCACTCTAGCCTCACCTAGTGAACCCCTATCTCAACACCTATTTAATTCTCTTTAAAACAGACATATTCCTTGCAATTCTTCTAAGTTGAAATTGCATCCTATTTTAACATCCAGAAACTGAACACAGTTGAACTACTATATTAACACAGTGACAATTTGCAGTTCTAAATTTAGAAAAAAATAAAGAAGTGTAACCCTTTCATAACTGATTGTACAATAAAAAAACCAATAGGGGAAACAATTATTAGAGAAAAAATATTTAAGATATTTATATAACATTGATATTAAACATGCAGAATAAGTTGTGTGGTAAATTACATGTTAAACAGCGTGCAAGTCTCCGTTTTCTCTTCCAAATGAAAAAGAGAGAAAATCTCCAGGAATACAAGTAGGATGAAAGATAAAAATTAATAAAGTCAGGCAATTGAACCTGAAGACCTGAGCCACAGCAGCAGCAGCTAGCAGTGTTTGAGTTATTTTACCCAGAATTGATTATCTGTTACACTACATTGAGATATCTAGATTATCGATCTGTAAGATTATGGTACTGGGGTCCCCCCACTTTTCCTCCAGGCACATGGAATGGAGTTGCAACAAATAACACTAAGTGAGGACTACTTTGTTATTGTTGTCACCCTTCATGTAGAACATAGCAGTTACTTTTTAATTTAAAATCAATGAATGTCTGAAAGGCAGCCTTGTTCCTTCGGCATAAATGAATCATTTGCCTTTGCCGAGCACAACAACCCGATCACCAGCCAAGGTGAGAGTGGGTATTTCTTTGTTGTCATTGAAAGTTCTGTATGCTACAAATAAATAACAACATGCTACAGCACCAATTAAGCTTTGTCAAACACGTGTTTATGGCCACTAACATCAAACATTAAGCTAACTTGCAATTCTAAAGTGGCATTTACTTTCGCCAGGTCTTAACATTTGATATGCACTGTCAATGTAGATTACAGTAAAACCAAAAAAAAGCTTCTTCCCCCCACAAAGAGGAACAGACAAGAAGTATCACTGCTCTGGAACTGGCAGATTATATGAAATGAAGTATTATTCTAAAGCCGCACAGTAGATTTTGAAATGCTTGTAATGGGGATATTATAAAGTAGGGAGAACTCTGACCCTCAATCAGGCTAAGTTCAGCATTATGTTTCTTAGCATTAAATCAGAAGAGTGTGGATTACAGAAGGGAAGAAAGCTATTTGCCTGACTTCTCCCTACTTACCCCTAGCTTGCTTCCAGCTATCATTTATAAATAGTGCTCTGGAGAGAAGCTAGGCATTTTATTAGGGAAAAAATAAAACTTGTTAAGACCACCTTGCCTGAAAACTTGGCTTTTGACGTGCTGGTGACAGGGACTGGAGCAAGCAGTGTCAAATGGAATAATTTTTAAGGAAAGACAACAGGAACTTGTCGCCTCATTGTATGCATTTACAAATAGAAGCTTTTCAGAGTATTAGGCCTAGTTAAAGCTGCCCTCTGGTTAAAAAGTGTTCCCAAGCAGCCTCAGACAAGCTTGGGAGACAAACAGATGTGACTATGGTCCCTGGCGTTTGGCAAGAACACTCACTGTCAATAAGAAAAATATGAGCATGGACAGGGCATCAGCTGCACCGCGGCCGAGCAGGCCTGCAAGTGTCACAGCCGCGGCAAAGTTGCGGCAGAGGGAAATAAAAGGGCTGCAAAAGCCAGGCTGGTGTGAACTTACACTAGCATGCCAAGAATTTTTGTTGTTGTTTTTGTTGTGTCATGCCTCAACATATTAAATAAAAACACTGGAAAAGCCACTGTCAATTTTTATTCATTTTTCATCTTGTACACGGTGTTTAGATTCTCCTTTCTCCATGGTAAATAAGATCTCAGAAATGAAGACGGACTGAAAAAGGCAGTAACGACAAAAAAGCTACTGAAATAATAAATAATGAACACAATAAAAAGTAGTTTTGATATAGAAAATACTTTTACAGAAGCAACGATATGTAAAGCAATTCACAAACATTATGCATTCTTGTGACAAACATTCACTCAGACAGAAATTTTGCTATTTTCTTCTTAAATAGCTGCAGTCTCCCTACTATTTCTTTTTTCAAGGTAATTTGCCCTGTACTATGGTAACATGCCTAGAATTCTCTTTAAAGTCCCCAAATTTTTCTATTCATGCCTACACGACACAAACTCTTTTTCTGTAATTTTCATAGCTCAATACGCAAATATTTTTGATGAGTGCTTTTTCTGCAGTTACACTTGTTCACCTCTCCAAGACATTTGTTAAAGGCTATGTCAGATTTTTACCTACCCTGACCTTTGCAGTCAATGGACCATTCGGTTACATTTGCCAAATAAAGGTCTCTTTGTGGGGGAACCTACAGCTGCACTGCTTTAATTGCAGTCCATCTTCTGAGCAACTGAACACACAAGTGGTTCTTAACTCTTTCACTAGTAGTTATCACCTTCGCTGCTATCGGAGTTCTAAGTTCACCAGTCCTGTCACTGAGAAGGATAATACAATAAAACGGGTGTAGGGCAGCAGATGTTCCTGAACACGCATTCTAGCTCTCTGGTTTATTACATGCTTCTGCAATCACTATCATCTCATGCATAAAAAACCCCAAACAAAACTAAATCCAAAACCCCCACCAAAATGCAAAAAAAAAACCCAACCCTCCCAAATTAAAAAACCCTATTCAAATTTGGTAATTGTTCCACCGTCTCTTCAGAAAGACGCAATGAACACACAGCGTTACGTAGCAGGTAGCTTCACAGGCACTAGTACAATGGCCTCAACTAGTGAGACTGTCATCTCCCTTGGGGGAATTCTGGGTACTACTGGATTAAATTCAAAATGTATGCATGTTTATTTTATGTGTCTCACTGTACAAATATGTCTGTTGACCACTTTACTCTGTTTGTCTCCTGTTAGCAGCTGTCTCTTTCCTTGCAAGCTGCAATGCTTTATTTGGTACCAGCTCAGTTGCCTTTGTTGGTGCACTGGAATTGTGACGACGGTTACAACAATATTGAAGGCAAACTTAATTTTGTCCCTTAGTATATTTAGCGTTAAACCATTTACCAGACAATACTATGACATTGCTAAGATTACTTGTAAGGAACAAAGGTGATGGTTTTATGTTCTGCTTCTGTCAAAAACGCATGAAATTACTAACAAAGGCAGAGGTGGAAGAATGTGTATTTTTGGTTTAACAGTATTCTGTCTCACCTGAGGAACAAATCCTCGGTAAGCAGTGACATGCTGTTCTGCCACAGTGTCTATGCATTCCTGCAGATGGCTGTAGAACTCTGCAAGTTTATCATCGCTGAATGCTTCAGCTAATGAAGAGGCTTGATAAAAGTTTGTAAGTGAACTTCTTTCACAAGAGATTACAATAAGGCAAGAATGGAGTGGTTTGCATTTTAGAAAGGACTTGAGAGAATTACTTTGAAGGGGAAATCTAATTGACACTGTCAGTCCTCAGTCTTAAACCATAGATATGAAATAGACATGAATATGGATATGATTGAAGAGAGAATGCAGTGAGGACCACAGCTCACTTGAAGCTTGAAACGACCGGACAATTTCTTACAAACTGAAATTGAGTAGGCAATGTGTGAAGCAATGTTCACAGCAGCAGATAAAAATGAAAAAAAAAACGAAACTCACAATTGGGTAACAAAAACAAGCCAATAAACCACTTTCGTTTGACTTACGTTTCCAGAAGTATGGACTTAAAGGTATCACATCAAATACATGTACTAGGTAATTAGTGCTGTAAATTTGGGAAGACTATTCTATACTATCTAGGTATAATGAATACTTCTAATCTTTGTCTCTGGCATCTATCTCAGTACAACCACAGAAAAGATGCATGATGATTTCATAATATTACACTGAAAAATGGAAGGCACGTTTGCTTTTCAGGAAAAATACATGAAAAATAATGGCTAAGGAATTTTACAAGGAAAGATTTCTTCTTTCCCTTGTAGCACACAGCTTGGTCAAAACAAACACAGCCTCTGGTCTCCATTTGAACACCCAGATTAGAGTAACTTATGCAGTAACGTATGTGCCCCGTAGGCAATTAAAGAGGGGTGGCACCGTGTCCATTCTGAAGAAGGTACCTACATTCTTTCACTCTCTAAAACATGTATAGTGTGTGTGCACTTCAAGTAGATACACAAGACACTACTTTGAGGTCAATGTTTCTTGACAGTAGATGAAGACAGAAAAGAGCGAACAAAACAGTTGCTTTAACAACGAAGATTTGGAGTCCAAATCTTAGTATTACGGTGTAGGGCAATCTTGAAAAACAAATCTGGTAATGTTTTGTTAAGAACATTTGAGATAAACCTCACTCAGTACAAATTTACCCAACTTTATGTCAAATCAATGTCTGAAATCTATTTTATTTGTTGCAGAAACACATCACTTGCACGTGTGCCTAGTGGCAATCTAGGCAGTCAGTGTATTAAATGCCCTAACACGCACCACAGTCTACACCAAAACTCTTGTGACAGCTGCATTCCTGGTGGACAGCCCCTCACCTGAGCTCTTCCTCCAGAGAAAAATACCTTCGACAATGGGACACTGAGATCGCATGCTCAGGTTGTATGTGACATCTACCTCTACATCCATCAAATCCTTTCAGTGAATTAGAAGGATTCATGACGTTTATGGAACCCACAAAAGCAGTATTGATGACGTGTAGTATCAGGAGATACCCAGATTCCTGGAAATCAGAAACTTAAGAATCCTGCTTTATAGTTTGCTTGATTTTGTTTTTACTATGTGAAATAATTCACAAATTCATACATATTGCCTCCTGCTAACTTTCTGGAGGTTGTAGAAAGAACCACCCTCACCTCTCCCAACACCAGAGTGTTGACAGCGTTGAAAGGATTTGTCTCTCAGCTAGGAGTGGCAGACCAATACTGCTGCAAATTAGTCTTGTTTACAAAATATGTTAAAAGTCTCTACAGAAACTTTTCATTCAGTGCTAAAGAACTGGCAATATAATAATGAAATACAATGCATATGCAGCATATATATTATTTTTTAATGCTTATGAAGATGAATATATATTTCTTCTTGGTATCACTTTTCTCAGACACCATTCAGGTGAAATTAGTTCCACACTTGATTTCTCCACATCTTTTACAAACAGTAAAGCTTTTCTTCAGACCTGTCTGAAGAATGACATCATCTATACAACAGACTGCTTCATCTGCCTCCACAAGTGCAAAAACCATTACATTAACCACAAGCACTATGCACTTTATTTTCCTTTTATTAAATCTTAAACAGATGTGATAAACCCATGCAACTCTATCAAACTCCTTTCATATTATGCCAATCTGTTCACAACATAATTTTAAACATAAGGGTGACACACCTGTATTATTGAAAGTCTTAGTGCAATCTTATTATGAGAAGAATACAATCTTCCCCGGGCCCCATCAGATTATCTGATCACCTAATACTGTATCTTAATATGTTTCTTTCTGTTATCTTTTTCATCACTTCTAAGTGTCATTCAGACACAGAAGTTGTCCAAAATTTTCCGGAACTCTACAAATCTGCACACTAAAATCCACACTGACGTAATTTTAGCAAACACAATGGAAAATAAAAACTTACATCACCACATATGTTTTGACACCCAATCTCAAGTCACCTATGTATTTCATTTGCGAATTGAGTCTCCAGAAAAAAATTCTGTAGTAGAGGCCTACTGCCCTCAGAAAGGATAATGCATTGTTTTTTCTTGTTTCTAATTAGTTATTTAAGCATATGTTCAGCATTTAACTCTAAATGTTTGCCTTTTCCCCAAGCTCTAAGACAGCTGTCCAAGATGTGAATGCCAGAAAACATTTAAATATCAACATCTGTTGAATTATGTTAATTTAGTGTAATATAATTGGGCATGAGTTGGAATTGATCAAAAGTATATGAATTACACAAAGGCAAATCCAAACCAATATCTTGGTGTACAAACAAGTCACCAAGGAACACTGAGGGAATAAAACCAAAAAATCCACTTCTGTTAAAAATTAAATAGCTAAAACTTACAGTTTTCTCAAATGACATGATTTCACATCTTCAAGAAAGGAAATGAATATTTATACTAATTCAGAATATAAATTTTATATTCACTCAGAATATTTCTAAATATTTTTGACAGCAAGTTCCAGTATTAGTTTATGTCAAGCAACACCTGATGAAAATGAATAATGCTCATGTGTGCAATGGTGAACTGTAGTTAGAAAATAGGTTGCAGTAATAGAATACCATCCTGTTACAGGACAATACTCTTTCAAAAATTCTAAAGCAAACATTCTTTTGTTTTTTCTTCATCTTGTGACAACATCGTTGATATCCAAAAGATATGGGCCCTGATCCAGCTCTGAAGTGATTTAGAAAATATCTTTGTGACTTGAGCAATAACCACGGTCTTGAACAGCTACTTCCACAGAAGGACTCCGTAGATTACTCAGCTACAGTGTTCCTTCCAGCTATTTCTGGACACATATTTGTTTACTAAGTAAATATTAAGTTGGTGCAGGACCAATCTATTTTGTTGAAAATACATCCTACCTATATAGTTCTAGATTACGCTCATATAGAGTTATGTTAAATCACTTCAAACATTAGCACCATATTCAAAATCCTTTACTTTTAGAAGAGGTACAGAGCAAGAAGTAACACTAAAAATACACAAATATCTAATATAGTAGCTTAGAAATGGAACAGGGAAAATATCTTATCAGGTTGGAAGCACTCAACTGGTATATCAGTTTCTTTGTTTACTTCTGTCCTGAGAAGGTGAGCAAGCATGGCCAACTGGAATGAATTTGGTCCACTATAAGAGACCAGTAATTCAATTGATACCGGTAAACTGCCAGCACAACGTAATGATTTTTAATCAGTCTTTCAGACCAAGATCTGGACCAGTGATCCAGAAGCTTCTGTCACATTACAAACACTGCAGTCAGTCCTTAACCTACTGCCTTCCAATTGGTTCCAAGTAAGTAACAGCTCTGCAGCTGGACCCCAGCATCATTCTCTTCCTCAGTCCCTTCTGTTTCCCTATTTTTAATACTATGTTTGAGAAACAACTCTTCAAACAATCTAATTGTCTGGCCAAGATAGTACAGTTATAATGCAGTCAACCTGATAAACAAAGATACGTGTTCAAGGTGGGATGAGGGAGAGAAAAAAAATAAATGACTAAAGCTAAGACTGAACATTAAGCAAATTATGTTTCCTAACACTGCACCCATTCCCCTCGGTAACTGTCATGAAACTCCCTTGAGTACAAGGGGTCTGCATGTGTAGAAGTGAATGTAAAATTCGACTTTCTAATAACAACGGGGAAGGTAAGAGAAAGTTAAAGAAACATTGACTTTTTTGTTCCTTCTTAGTTTCCAAATTCTTTAACAGCAAGAACTTATGTCCTCCTGCTCTATATTATTAATCAGTGATACTACAACTTCTAAATATATATATATATATAAAGGAATAAGAGCCTTGGCAAAACAAATTCCCAAATCAAAAAATTAGGAGGCTGAACAGTGTCCTTTTCTTCCCTTTGGCTATAACAGTTACTGAACGTTAGTTTCCAGATAGGCTGAAATGTATTATTATAATAAATGATCACAATTTTGAAATATCAACAAAGAAAGTAAATATGAAAATTTTACAGAATTTGAAACAAACTACTCAAATTTTCTTCTGAGCTCTTTCTCTCCTTACACAAAACCACAGTCTGGACAGAAGCCAGTGTGCCTATGCCTCAATTTTAGTGAATGTGCATCAGTAGATGCTTCTTTGTGTATATGAGATTCAAGGATCCCTCCAAGCTTAGAAGGAACTCAACGTAGAAACTGCACAAACAGTGCAATCTATAATAAGAACAGAAAAACAAAATGCAAAATGATCTCTTTTGATTGCAATGTAGCTTAACAACAGGTTAAACAATTTTTGGAAGTACAATGCAAGTTACTGCGCATAGCTCCTGCTCAGACCTTAAACAAGTCTGAACGGTCTTCACAGCTCTGAAGCCCAAATTAACTTTATCCTTATGCCATTAGCATTTTAACAAGTAAGATGAGACAAGCAAAGCTTGAGCTTTGGAGCACAAACTCAAGTATAAAAAGANGGACACATTGAAAAAAAAAAAAAAAAAAAAAAAAAAAAGAGAGCCTAATGCAGTTGAGTGTGAGAAATAAGCATACCATGTGGTAAAGTTCAGGTATTGAAATTCAGAAATTTGCTATCAATTCATCCAGGGGAAAATTCAATCCAGATGAGGCGTCAGGAGGATCCAGAAGTACGTAATTTCTAGAGGTTAGCTGAATTTTTTATTATATATATTTTTTAAACTCAGGACTAATTGACTTCCTGTTAGGTAGCATACTCACATGCACCTGGTATTCAATTTTAAATGACATTTTCAGTATCATTTAGCAGCTTATTTATGTACAGTATTACAAAGTATTTTAGATTTTAGTGCAATAACAATGAAATTTGGCTTGTGGTTTTGTACTTAATTAGTTTTGCATTAAAGATCATAGAATGGTTTGGGTTGGAAGAGACCTTAAAGATCATCTAGTTCCAGACCCCTGGCCATGGGCAGGGACACCTCCCACCAGACCAGGCTGCTCAAAGCCCCATCCAGCCTGGCCTTGAACACTTCCAGGGACGGGACATCCACAACTTCTCCAGGCAACCTGTTCCAGGGTCTCACTACCAGCAGAGTAAAGATACAATGAAACTGTCAGATCATATGGAAAAACATATTTTCCAAACAGAGAACAGACTCTTCAAAATTTCTGCTACTTTTGCGTATGTTCTCATGGAGTTAAAAATATAATATGTTTAAGGCACTTGGTGGCTAAAGTTCATTTAATCAATGGATACTTTAAATCTATCCATGAACCAATACTGAGGGTTGAAGATTAAAGCATTACATACTGGCTACATTTTGAAATAACAAACTGTCGTATTCCTGTCCTCCTCCCTCAAATGAAATGCTTTTTAGGACCTTAAAAATAAGGCCATAGTATAGAAAATTCAATTGGGAATTGCCCTCTTCCAAAATGGCCCCATCTTCTACTCTTCCCAGAAAAGAAAAATACCAAACTGATGGAATAATGTTGTCCCTGAGGGTGACGGCAGGGAGGAAAGCGATGTGTCCTCAAACATCCACATAATTTAATCTGGAACTGCAAATATTATTAACCACAAATCATAACAGTACAGTTACTGCTTCATGGCACTCCAAAGAGGAGATAAAACTGCTTAGTTGTTAATTTCTAATGGTGTAAACACATTTGGACTTTAATATTGCATCTGAATCTCCTGCATTATTAGCTCTGGGGTTACAAGATATTAACTTACTACCTTTAATAATTTTACACTTGAATTAAAAGGCGTGTTTAAATATTATTTTCTTTTAAAGTATTTTTATTGGGAATATGTGTTCATATGATGGCAGAAGTGAATCACCGAGTACAACAACTATGCATTCCTTAGCTTTACTGCAGTGTAAGTATGTGCACATTTTCATGTATAATTTTCAAAAACTGGCTGAATTTACCTCCTCCGGTATTGTAATTTCATTCCGCAAAAGCCACATTAAACAATTACAGTTCTTGTAATTAACCAGTAGTCTAATGTACAGTTTTCTTACCCCAATCCATTAACAGCTGCTCAAAAAATGTAGTAATTAATGGTTTCATTTATTTTTGGCAAACCTGCAACTCGACAAATAGTTTTGTATCTGCTGCAAATTAGGACTCTTTCCCAAACAACAGATGACACGGTGGGAAAGAGGGAGCAGGCAGAATCCTTGCACATCTTTGTCTCTTTAGAAGATCAAATAAAGAGCAGCTGTAACACTATTTGTCACATCTGTGTAAAAAAGTGCTGTGATCCAGATCATCAGATGAAAATGAATAAGTGCTGTACAAATGTATAAATAGGGGTTTCCCTTCCAAATGGGGAAAGGCAGAAAGTCGTATTTCTAACCAAATCAATAATACACTTTCGAAAAGCTCTCCTCAGGTTTGGTGTAATTTTTTTCTTAGGGGCTTTCTTTAATACTAATTCACAGAGAATACTGTTAGTCATAAAAACTGAAAATACTTGAGAGTCATCCTCTTGTACCAACACAAGGCACATATTTAAATTGGATTGAGAACAACTAGGGAAAGGAGGGAAAGAGACAGTTGCAGGAAACATGGGGAAGTTACGGCTAATGTTCTGGGGTTTTATTGACACATCACCATATAGTAGCATCTGATATATTTCCTTTACATTTCCTTCCCATACTTCTTCCAGAGTCTGCTTTCCTGACTGTCTCCTCCACATGTGCAAAGACCAGTATTCCAGTCTGTGCTGTTCACCACGGCAGAAGTCTTCAAAGACTTCTTGCCAGATCAAGACAGAGCAGCTAGAGGTGATCACTGGATGACTGGCACGCAGTCCTCCTTTCACACTATAATAACGGCTGAGTAGGTGGCTCCTGCTGATTTTTAAAGAGCTATCAAGGTACTGCCTCTACCTCAAGCTATGGTCTACTTTGCAGCCACAAGAAGTGGCAAACTACTTCATACTAAGCTGCTGCTACATGGACTAGATTGTTAATACAGAATCAGTTAGCTACTTGAAACCTAACTTCTATAATCCTACATCACCTTGAAATCATTTTTATGAGTATGACTTATCCTTCATGCAAGCCAGGACTGAACTGCGTAAGAATTACAAATAGCTTTTTCTTCTTTTAAAGATCTCTAAGGAAGCATTTGAGCACGGAAAGATAATATGGAATTATCAAAATATGATAAAAAAAATAATTGGTAAGTGGCAAAAGTTCTGGCACTGTTTTCAGTTTCTCAATTCATGCATGTGTCGAATTCTACTTACAGTACAATAAGAAAAATAAGTACGTAGAAAAATAATTAACAATACGTAGCAGAAGCACACTGTAAAAGAAATATGACACAAGACCATTATGTATATTAAAAGAAATAATCTCACAAGTTCAATTTATTCAGTAGTCTGCTGTTTTCCCAATCTGTAATTCTGTTGTTTCTATATTACAGCATAAATTTAGTAGTTGTGGCATGGCCTGTTTGACCAAAGGCAAATATTAAGTTGCCTAAGTATTCTAGTTATTCTGTCAAATGATTCCTAACTTCGTAAGGCATTGCAAGGATAAATACATTAAACATTAAGAGACCCGCGACAGTTGTGTGATAGAGGTCCCCCATACATTTAACAATATAATCACATGTTCAAAATCTTGTTATAGCATCTCAGCAAAATATTATTCAACGCTGTCTCCATAGCTGACCAAATGAATCTCTTAGCCCTGGGGAATCTTCTTTAGGTAGAACTCATTTTTATAAAATTTTACAAAGGTCAGTAAAGAAAATGTGTTTTACCTTATGATGGGAGCAGGCAAACAACGAGCGCATGATCAGCTATGGCAGTTCAGCTGCCAAGCAGCAACTTGTTAACTCGCCATAACTCAATCATGTTCAATTGTTTGCCCACAGCCTGGGGCTACAGACAGACATTTGGTCTGCTAACAACTGCGCCAGATGAAGACATTACTATCCCAAGCTATTTGTTATCACACATCTGCTGGAGATTATCATCTCCACAGCTCTGCCGGAGGAAGAAATCATGTGAGCACTCCCTAATATGGTTTGTACAAACCCAGCCAATTTAATTTAAATAGGTGAGTTGAGCTAACCAGGCTGGTTTTGCCCGAAGCGTACTAAAAAATGCAGAAAAAAACCCTCTTTACTGGCAAAAGAATGGAGGATGAAAACAAGCAGTTGGAAGAACTAACAACTTCAAGCAGTGTAGCTGGATTGGGGATGGGACTGTTCCTGTCCTAATGCAGAGAGATAATGTAAACAGAGAACTTTTTCAAGGCTATGCAGGGAAAATAAATGCAGCTTCTAAAACAGTATTATTTAGTACTGTTTATATAATTTAAATATTTAATGGAGAAACTACTACTTGTAGATTAAAGTTTATCTGTAAAGGTAGCATAAATTGTTTAATACAGGAGATTACATGTGTTGAAATGTATCAGCATAATATAATCTATCCAGGTTCCAATTTTTGTGGTGCAGGACTGTCCCCCTTCTTAACATTTGGTTCATCAGTAGCCATATCAATAGTTCTCAACAATCTAATTATTTTGCCTTTAGTAAAATTTGTCTTAGTTTATGTAGGATTGGCTCGTTATTATTAATTTGACAGAAGAAACCTAATACAAGCAACCCAGTACAGTAAGCTCCCCCTGAAAGTATCAGTATTATTCCACAATGAAGAGACAGCTGCAGACCACTGCCGTGCTTAGAGCTCCACACCTTTTTGTTGTATTTAGAGTAAATTATTCCACAAGTCACTGATCTAATGTAATACGGATATTTACATATTGTCTACATGCTGAAACAAGAACTGCGTTCCGTCATCCAAAAGGGGTAAGAAAAGTCAAAGCAAGCACAGAAAAATGTGTGTGTATATACATATCTCACGTACACAGAAAAACCAGTAAGAAGGTATTCCAGAAAAGCGAACAAAACATAGTCCCAAACATAGTCCCACAACAAGAAATACAGTTGTGTGAAAACTATATGAAGACCGACCCAGAGAAATTCAGTCTTGCAGTAGAAGCAGATTAAACTGTATTCTGGATAAGTACAATAATTTTATAGAAATTCCAATACTTACTACTGCTGTTCTATCACTGCATTTAGCAACAAATATTAAGACAATATAAGGTCACAGTCGTTACTTTTTGTATGCCTCGTTTTAAGGGGGTTACTCATCTGAATTACCTTGATGTGTCAACTGTAATAGTTTAACACATGCAAGAACTAATTTAGAGTTAATTTTAGAAAGCTTCAGACTCTCAGCTGTGAGAAAACTCTTGCATTCAACATAAGACTTAACTGCATATGCATGCAGTACACCGAAATAATGAAAAATTTACTATAACTACTAAAACTTACTATATTTTTATATATATATCATATAAAATTTACTATAATTCTATAACTTAACCTTGTGACATTTAATTGGTATCACTGTAGTTTAGTGGTTTTTAAAATATTTGGCACATCCAAAAATCTAAATGACAGATTCCCATTTTAAGATTTCATACACAGTAATGAGATGCACATTTGCAACCAAGGTGATGTTCACCATTTTGTTAACTCTGTGAACAGTATTTGCTACTAAACAAGTAATTTCTATAGGTACTTTGTTAAGCAGAAATATTTTCCTTCTCTGTATTGCCTGGTGAAACCAAGTTTAACACTTTTGGTAGAAGTGATGATTTAAAATTAAGTCGTAACAAAATCAACCATCAATATTAACCACGGATAAATCTGACATATGTCACTATGCACCATGAATTCCATTTGTAAGGAACAGAATACCAGAGGAATTGTCTTGAACTGAATGAGGATATGAACTTAGGCACATATGAGGAGATGAACTATATATTTGTCATGTGTTGTTCCTATACATATGGAATTCAATCTCTGTTTTGGTTGTAACAGCTTTTGATAAAAAGCAAAATATTAGGTTATAGAACACTAAAGCTACAGGAAGAAAGTAGACACCAGACATGCTATTGGCCGGATAGAAAAAACACTTGCACACTGTGCAAATTAAGTTCTTATTTTCAGCAGCTAAACTGTGGCAAGAATGTTAAAATTTGTTCAAAATACAACTTGTAAATAAGATGTATATTCTAAGACAGCAGATGGCCTGCTAAAAATATAATTTTCATAGAAGTTTAAGAATTTATCTTCAAGTCACCTTAAAGAACTAACAGTGAAGTTTCTGTGGTAGGCAGAGAAAGAGGTGGTTTTCTGAAAAAGCACAAATAACTATTTTAAAATAACCTGATTCCATCTGGAGGAAAAAGCCTTTGAAAGTACAGATGATGTTACCACAACATGTTACCAGGTGACCTTGCTGTTTTTAAGGGTATTACAGTATGGCAATATCCTGTGGCTTTATGTACATCATCATAATAGTTTATGTAAGTCCTGTTTCAATATTACAGACATTTTATGGAAAAAGCTAGTCTTCAGTCTTGGATTTGCCACCTGTTGCTTCTACACAGCCTTGCCAGATGTTTACTGGGATAACAGTCTACTAACGTACTGCTAATCGGACATGAAGAGAGGCTGAAGATCACTTCAGGTATTTATGCCATTTTAAAAAAAAAAAAAAAATCTCTATTCTTACTGCTTGTGTTGGTAGCAATCACTTCACAAGAGCTTCATTGGTCAGATTAACAAACACGTAAGTTATGATTCCAAATTCCTCAGACACTGTTTCACATTGCTACAGCATAAAGAAGATCCTAAAATGACTTTAAATACAATCTGTTTCTTACTGCTCACTTTATATCCACTTTATACTCTCAGTTTCCTGTAAGGAGCCTGACAGTAAGAGTACCTTTATAGTGAAAATCTGTATCTAAAGTGTACTCATTCTAAAATTCTGAGCAAAAATATGACTTAACAAGTGTGCTTGCCAGAAAATGTATGCAGAAATTTTCATTTTTGGCTTAATATGAAAGCTTTAATAGACAAAGATAACCACAATTTCTGAAGATGAATGACCAACACTTGCATAACCAATGTTTTATAGTGTGTAACTAGAACGTGTATACAATGAAATAGATTCACATTTAATACACGTATTTTTGAAAGAAGTATTGGTCTCACTTTCCAGGTATTCATCAAAGCCAGTATTTAACAATATTAATAACTTATTTCAGGATGATCACATATATACTTAAAAGACAAGTGCCTGAAAGACAACACTCTCGCTCAAACCCATATTATTACATGGTGATATAAATCTATAATAACTTTTTGAAAAAAGTAATTTGATAGCATACTGTCATCTGTACAGAACAAGGTAAAAATTGTGTAAGGTGTTGTGCATAGCAAGGGAAATATTTATGTAGGTTCTCATTTTAAAAAATACTAGAACTAAAATAATTGACAGAATAGATTTAGCAGGTAATATGTACATAAAAAAACCCTCTAGGAACAGACTCCTAGACCAGTACGCATCAGTTCAGTGGTGAATTTTTTGTCTTTTGAGGGAGAGCAAAGAAGCCAGAGGATACAACTAGATTTGTTTTTAGTAAGTCTTCACAATGAAATTTTTATTGTCAAAATGTGACATAAGAATAATTTAAGTGTTACAGTATTTGAGTTATTTTCTTGACTTCAAAAGCATGTATGCATAACAATGATTTACGATTATGGTAACTTTATACATTTTCAGCACTTAACATACATGCCAGAAGCACAAACCCTACTTTTGCATCCATTTAATTCTGATGTTTAGTAAATAGATTAAGTTTAGCAAGTATAGTTGGATATAGTCACCAATAAAGTCTAATATCTATACTTTAGGCAAAGATTATGCCATATAAAAGAAATTCTTGAAAGTAAATTGCAAAAAACCAAAAGACCTCTGAAAATACCCCAAAAGAATGGTGTCCTTTCTTATAGAAAAATTTGCAAGTTAAGAAATCAACAAATTCATAAACAGGATTAATGACAGCTGGAGCATTAACTTACCTGCTAGCTGTTTTTACAGAGCTGTTCTTCTTGTGTCCTCTCTCTGCTCGGTTGTCTCGCAGAAGTTGAAGCTATTAAAAAATTTTCAGAACAGTCTCACAAGCAACACCTTTATTTGCTTTTTAGAACTGTTATCCTGACAATGCCATTCTTTCCTGTCTTGAGTAATCCTTCAACAGTTTTCAACCAAGACTCTGAGAGATGGACATCTAATAGAACTTTACAATAATAGCTAATATTTCAAGTTATATCCACCAATTTAAAATTCCTAAATAATTGAAGATGTAAAATTAACGCATTCTCAAAGCATATCAGAAAGCCATGCAAGTAAAAATTTCACAATTATCTATAAAATTTTATAATTGTCACAATTTCAATTTAAATTTTCAGAATTGTATAACGAAAAACTATACAGGTTGGCACTAGTATCTAAGCAGTTATGAAACAATTATCAACTCTTCCCCCCCAGAGCTTTTGTAATTTGAAAGTTGCAGAATCAACAAAAACACAGTATTAAAGCTTCCTATAATAGTGGGGAAGTAGGAATAATGAAGGACTCATTTAACTGAAACAGTGATTCAGCTTCTAGAACAAGCTCTGATTTACTCTATTTATTTTTAGACAAATAAAGGAAAGCTTTTCATTCAGACTATCTCCGATATTCAGAAGTCTATTTCCAGCATTATGATATTTGTCAGCATGAGTGAAGTTGCAGTAACAGTAAATAATGATTGTCAAAAAGTTACACTAAATATATTAACACTAGACAGTATAAAAAAACAAATGTTTCTTGAAACTAACATATATTGAAGAAAGTGTAGAATGAAAGACTGTTTAGAAACAGTCTATAGGTAAATGGATCTGATATTCACAGCAAACACATTTAGAAGTCCACTGGAAATCAGGAAATGATGAACTTTATGACTTGGCCAACCACACCTTAGTGTTGTACATGAGTAGGGACTACAAAAAATGACACCTATCTGAAAAATTACACTTGATTAATTTTTCCCCACTTTCTGTAGCCTGCTTCTTGTTTAAGGAATGCTCCTTGTCATTTAAACTATTGAGTTCTCAGATGCAGTAAAAATAGTGCAGTCTGGTATGTATCTGAAGGATACATAAAGGTAATGCACCTGATAAAACAATTTTTTCATTTTCTTATCATCAACATATAAGAGCACTTATAATTCACATCTAAATGTAGCCACAATTTAAACCAGCATGACATTCGTACAATGTATATCTATTTCGTGATCAAGCTAAGGAGAACAGTCTTACCGTTATCAATATTCTCCGGCTAAGTAAATTGTAGTTACAGCATGTCCAAATACAGATCACCTGCCAGACTTTAAATTTGGCTAATTACTTGTGTTCTAACATAACTTCAACTCCAGAAAATAATTAAAAGAGAAAGGAGCAAACCCATGCAACCAACTGTTAAACACTATGGATCTTCACAAATTTAGTGAGAATTTTATAGGCTGTCAAAATTGTCGCAGTTACATTGCACCATCATTGTTATTTCTTTTACTTGTCTAAAAAAAATAACCCATTATAGGCCAGTAGCACCTATATTATTTGATGACATTAGCTTTACTTCACAATTCTGTAAGTTATGAATACAGTGAACCTCAGATAAGCTCTGAAAACGCATCTCTTATGAAATACAAAATAAACACGTAAAATTTAAAATTAATTCAAATCTACTATTATCTGAGAAAAGATGAATTAATATGTCATTATATACCAGCTAAGCAGATGTTTTTCACACTCTACGCTGAATGGATATTGCTAGTATATATGATGTAGGTTTACGTATTTCTCAGCATGGAAGTTTCTGTACTGTTTTAAGCTTAGAATCTTTTAAAGAAGCGAAGAGTACATCTTCAGTTAACTACTCTGTTATATGAGACAATTAATATATCAAAAAATCCAATTAAAAAAAAAAATCACTCAAACTCATTCTAATCTAGCAAATTTGACTACTTAAAGCATCAAAATTTCAGGAAGAGGATAAAGCTTAACCCAAGAGAACTTTTATCATGATTAATTAACGTGAAGCATGCTCATATTTGAAATGCTCTTTCTAATGTCTGTCTTCTACTAGGAAATGTGTTACAAAGTAATGAGAGTTAAATGTGAATCATATAAAGCCGTCTGTTTAGATGTTAAGTGTCAGTCAGCTTAATATAACATGTTAGAAGTTCACAATTTACAGCTAAAAGTGTACTATGTTTTATCCACTCTGGCAGTTTTGGGCAAATAATATAACTTTCAGAGATTCAGCTTGCTCTGGAGTTCAAAGGAAGGGGGAGGGGACAGGAAAGTATATACACTGATTTAAACTATGACTTAGTGAAGCTACAAGTGTTCATGATGAATCATCCTAAGATGAACGCTCCAAAGATTCTATATGTCTTATTTCCTTTTGAACGTTCAAATCTATTTAAATTTGTAAATGTACTAGTGAACTGGCACAGACCTAATGAAATCAATGGTGTTATGTCAATTATTACCAACTTAAAAAATTTACCGTGGAACTTTAGTCTTAAGTTTCAAGGCATTGCTGATATATTCAGCTTCTTTTACTGAATAGTTGAAGTTAACTATACATTTACAAAATGAAACCAGATATTTTTCACATTATAAAGTTCTTGGACAGTATGTTCTGTTTACACCTTACTATCATCCGTAAAGAAAGGTATTCCCCCATGTCTGAAGACAAGCTAAAGAAATAAGTGCTATGTTGATTACCAAGTATTAAACATGTCTTCACATTCCCTCAACAACACCTCTAGGCTTGGACATCCTAGGGACTACATAGTAGGGGCTCAGCAGACAACCTAGTGAGATATTTTCATCAATATCTGCACCATGATGGTGATTTAACAGTTCAATTTTTACTGCTGTGCTCATTTTAATCAATGCGATGCAGAAAAATGGAACTGAAAATCTTCCTGTAGAAGCCTGCCCACTCTTGTTACTGTTCTGTATTTCTTGATTTGTGAGTCAAATGTTTTGCTTTCCTGCATTTTGAGAAACACAACATTTGGAGATACTAAGATTAAGAAAATCATCTAAAAAGTAATCAGACTTTTCAGTTAACCTGCTAAAACTCAAAGATACTTAACCGAAATTAAGTAACCAATTAAAGATTTTTAATTAAGGGACTTTTTGAAATGCATTACTGTTAATACGTTTCCTTACAAGAAAATATGAAATCATACCTGCTTTGTTTATAATTTCCTAAAATATTAGCCCACTACCTCTGGAGTAGAGGTAGTTAAATTCCTTTACACAACTCAAGTAAACTGTTCTTGATCAAAGCAGTTCTTACCTGGCTATGTTCCTTCCTAGCCCCAGGGCTAAACCAGTGGCTGTGGGAGAAAAAGAAAAGACAGGTTTAACAATATAACTAACAAAGCACATGTTGTCATATGACCAGCCTGTGCGTGCTTTTGGGTATTTTATTGTCTGCCAGGAAAATACAGCCTTTGGCTATGCTTTATTTTAATGGGATATTTTTATTGAGCTCTTTAAGTCTGTAACAGTTTTGAAAGAATGCATCACAAATTTCACTTCTGGGTAGCTATTGGCTTTACAGGTAATTATATTTTGTCAAACAAGCTAAAATAATATATATAAATGATAGTATTTTAATAGACTATAATGCATGTGCTATAAATAAAAGTAATTCCATATTTAGTACTGAAGTATTACTTATAAATGATTATAGCTAAAAATATTTTTAAGTACTATGGACTGCCTGGTAGTTGTTAATGTATTATTTCACAAACTGAGGTCTGAGTTGAATCTAAAGTGAAAATCAAAGTCTGTAAATACAGTGGCTTCATATCTCCATACAATTGTACAATTTCGCCTATTGGCAGCCTTATTTCATAGGGACAAAAATGTGGACTAAGACGTTGACATGCAGGACAAGAACTCACAATGTGACTTTTCCCTCAATAGCAGTAAAAGCATATTAATATACTGGTTCACATACACACTGTGATCACATAGAACGAAATTAACATCTGAATGTAGCTGTAGTAAGCGTTATACAAACCTGGGGCAAATATTGACATTGCAAAATAAGGAGAAGGTAAAAACAATTAAAACAAGGGGGATCTGAAATTACATATAGTACCTACATATCACTCATGTAAGCAAGCAATAGGTTTTGGGCAAAGGATAAAATAATTCCATCCATTATAATACTGCACAAAAAGACCATTGCATTATCTGCTATTATGTTTGTAAATTCCTCTAGAAGTGTAACCATAGATCATAAGCTTAACCTAGTCACGCTTTTTCTGAAATAGAAACATAGAATGTGTTGGGTTGGAAAGGACCTTTAAAGGTCATCTAGCCCAACCCCCCTGCAGTAAGCAGGGACATCTTCAACTAGATCAGGTTGCTCAGAGCCTCATCAAGCCTGGCCTTGAATGTCTCCAGGGATGGGGCCTCCACCACCTCTCTGGGCAACCTGTTCCATTGCCTCACCACCCTCAATGTAAAGAACTTCTTCCTAATGTCTAATCTAAACCTACCCTGCTCTAGTTTAAAGCCATTACCCCTCATCCTATCACTACATGCCCTTGCAAACAGCCCCTCCCCAGCATTCTTGTAGGCCCCCGTCAGGTACTGGAAGGCTGCTATAAGGTCTCCCCGGAGCCTTCTCTTCTCCAGGCTGAACAACCCCAACTCTCCGAGCCTGTCCTCATAGCATAGGTGCTTCAGCCCTCTGATCATCTTCATGGCCCACCTCTGGACCCGTTCTAACAGGTCCATGCCCTTCTTGTGCTGAGGGCTCCAGAGCTGGACGCAGTACTCCAGGTGGGGTCTCATGAGAGCAGAGTAGAGGGGCAGAATCACCTCTCTCGATCTGCTGGCCGTGGGTACTCTCATTTTTTACCCACAGCAGCCACATAATGACACTAAAATTTTTACTTTAATAAATTTACAATTCTGGTCTAAATTACTCTTTTATTTTTTTTTAAAGTCACAAATCTGAAAGTTTTGTGGCTTCTTGTCACTCACTTTTTGTGAAGTTGCTGATGTGTAGTCAACCCTATCATTCTGCTATGTAAGACAAGCTGTCACTGAAACCCACATACAGCTAACTCCTTTTTCTACTTTTAAGATGACTAAGGAAAAAAGTAGGAAGTGACAAAAGAATGACATCAATAAAGTTAAAAGTATATTTTGAGATAAAAATTAGTACATATTTATGTATTTTGGACATGAAACATTCATCAACTGCACTAAGTAGTTCAAAATTTGAGGAAAACAGAGATTTCATGTACGCATAACTTTGATGTTGGCAGTGGATGAAAAGAAAAACCATCACATTTGCTAGTGACTCAACAAATAAGGTCACAAACATCCAGAAGCTGATGAAGATAAGAAACATAATGGGTTAGGTCTAAATTCCACATAGATGAGTGTCTCATCTCTGACCAGGGTCAACAGCAAATGCTCAAGGAGGAGCAGCAAACTGAGCTATCCTCCTCCACATAAACTCTGCTCGTTTGTGACAAATTAGTGGATTACAGACTAAATTATTTGTAAAATGTATTTCTATTGAGAAAATATATCAAAGTAATTCGAATGCGTCTCATATTTAGACATTAAAAAACATCTTTCTAAAGAGTAACACCTCTTCTAATGAGAACATTTTTTCCTCATGCTGTTTTTTATAATTTTGTCCATTCGCTTAATTACAGTGTTATTTGTTTGCTTGTTTGTTTTAGTAAAATAAACAAAAGTAAAAACTGTAAAGTATCAGTTAAATTACTTCAGGGTAGAAATAACTCATGGAGTCACAACCTCTTTAGTTAAAACACACATCAGCAAGCCATGGGGTGCAACAGAAGTCGATCAGTACCATAAAGCACTGGTATTGAGGATCTGATGATTGTAGTATATTTGATTTGGCAAGTTTTGTTTTAAACAGTGTATGCTATATCTAGTAGCAGTTAGAACATATAAACGTATCTGCATATATATTATTTCCTAATCACATGCGTCTGTGTTTTAGATTTCTGACTTAGACAAGTATAGGAAAAGGTAACCTTCTTATTGTAACTATTCAAGAGAGATAGCCAAGAAATAATGCTGCTAATGTTGTCAACTGAAAAGAGTAAGAGTTTACAGTAATGGCACACTGAAGTAACTAAACAAACCGAATGACATTCTGTATTTACATGTGTCCAAACAATTCATTGAATGTCTTTTTGTGTAATTTATGATAACCTTTTTCCTCACATGATACATCATGACTCAAAGATGCGGTACTTGTTTGTTTTCGTATATCCAAAGCTTGGCATTTCTGCATTTCCCTTTGGAGAAAAATAAAGCAGCTTTTTTTAAACAACCCGTATTTGTTGCATTTTAGGAAAGCATATACTTATCAAGTTAATAAAAATACATTTACAAGACACTGAACGCCATGTTTCTTTAACAAACAAAATGAATAATATCTGTAATGCTTTTTAATTATTAAAGATCATTATGTAACTGAGCTCAGGTTCTCTTATCACATCTTTATACAGTTGTAAAATGTGGCTTTAGGACAGAGGTACTACTGTAAAGCAAACAATAATAAAAAGTTGTAACTCCCATCACTGATACTCACTCATGGTGAAGAGAATCCTGGGACAAGTGAACCGTTTTCCTGCTACCACCTGGTCCTGGAGTTATCTAATAGAAAAAGTAGGAAAAGAAAGTCATTGAATAATGGGGTAGCATACACTCACAGTGATTGTTTATTAAGAAAACATATTGGAAATACTAAATACAAAATAGAGACAGTACACAAGATACAATAAATGCAGTTAGCAATATCTGCCATTTTTAAGTCAAGTCTGAATGCAGAAAGTGCTATACAAGATTTACCAAAATCCTTTAGGTGTAATTCTGCTCATGAATGTCAGACATCAGAAATTTAGATGCCAGAAGCTTTTGAAAAGTCCATGAAGCACTTTATCTCTAAAAAATTAAAGTTAGATGTTTTGAAAATTATATTCAACATATTATCCTTATTTATGGATAACACAGAAATAAATTTATTAAAAAACACTACAAAGTCTTGTATCTCAATGTAAAGCTTTTGAAATTCAAGTTGATGTGGGACAGAAAGCAAAGGTAAAATAATTTTTTACCACACTGTACCGTAGTGCTTATCTAGTGCTTTATACATACTGAAACCCAAAATACGTAATATGCTCAATTTAAGAATGATCCTAAAAATGCATGATAACACATGTAGATGATTTCAGTATTCCTCAAGAATGCATTCAAACAGCTTTATTTTTATTTTTAGAATCTGCTTAATTTGTCTGCACCTGTAGATAGGTAAAAGCAGAAGAATAAATGACCACCTGATCAAAATCATGCTTGAAGAACCAGAGCAGAAGGCAAACTGTTCCTGTTGGAAAGAATGCAGGAACAAGTTTTCAGTTCCTTGGAGACAGTTTTATAGTCAGCAGATGACCAGAGGTGGGAATGAAGTCATATGTTCTGCCAGTTTTGAAAGGAGACCACAAAAACTCAATGGCACAGGCTTGCCAGAAGTACATAAGCAGAAGATTCACAGACAAAAATAGCCTACTCTTTATTAAAAGAACAAAGCATTAAACTTTTAAAGAAAAATATCCCTATTCATTTGCTCTCATGCTGGAAAAAAGCCGAGCATTTGGAGCTCTAAGTCTGGAAAACTTTCAAAGAACACTCACTGAATAATTTGAAAGCTCCATGCAGCAAAGTATTTGACCAAAACCTGTTTCTTTGCCCTGAAGAATGACATAGCTTGGCGCCGATTTGAGAAACCCTGAAGTGTTGTCACTTTTCTGGCTGGTGGCAATTGAAAAGAATTGGTAATACCTTACCGCAAAAATATCTATGCAAGCATACGAATCCCTAGTAGAGGAAATCATGGCAACTACATGGGAGAACAGCACATACTGCTTTACCCGCATTTGGAATTTACTGTTTTATTAAACTTATTGAGGCCTTAAATAGATAGAGTATAATAATAAAACAGTGACCAAATGTTACTTTTGCAATGTCATAGTTCATCTAATAATAAGAGCAAAAAATGTCAATTCGCAAAGACAGGCCCAGAAATATGAACAACTATTTTAATATGTAATTTCCAAATTTTAAGATTAATAACTAAACTGTTACTTTAACACTATAGGTAAACATGTAGCCCAGCTCTCGAGAGTTACATCCTGCATTAATCTCAAAATGAGGTTTTCATGCTATTCCAGTGGGTATCCCTGGAATATAGTAATCCATTTTCTACACTGTGGCTATAAGAAAAGCCGACTGTGCCTATGTCATGCTTTGTTAGAGGTTCATGATCACATTATCTCATGGTGGACCTGACACTTTTATTCAGTTTACAGTATGTTCTGTGTACAGGCAACTTATTTCCTTTGCCAGGGCTGCTGACAACCTTTTCCACACTATATTAATCTTGTTTACAGACTTTATCTTGGTACAAATATCAGAAAACTGAACTTTTTATCTCAGGGAGAAAATAAACAACATGTTGACAGAAGCAAAAGCTATTTTCTGGACTAAAATTAGTTGTTTACCTGCAGCCATACTTATGGAAACAAGTTTAAGTTTCCAGCTTTCTCAAAATACATAATCTGAAATTTAATAAGCATGGAAATTTCAAGAAAAATCACTTGATAAATTGCCAGTTTTAAAATAATATATAAACCACAGAAGTATGTTTTTCCACTAATTTATATGAGAATATGAACTTGCTTGGAATACAGTTGCAATTGATCAGAAAGTACACTGCTGAGGTTTCTCTTGTACACCCTAAATAGCTGCAGTTACCAAGCAGCCACAGAATATTTATAAAACTAAATTCATACTGCATACATATGGATCTTTACATAAAACTGAATGCTGATTATTGTAAGATTCACAATATGTTAATGCAAATGAACTCATGTTTGAAAAAAACCTGTTACCTCAGGAGTGAAAAACCAAAACAAAACCTATGGCCCATCTTCATCTGCGAACTCATTATTACAAAAGTCTACTGCAAAATTCTGCTGAACCTGCACAGAAGAGAGACAACTGCTCCAGAAAGTGGCAGCAGATTGCAAAACATTAAAATCAAAACAAATAGCCTCTCAACTATTCGGATTGCTTGTTAATGAAAAAAAATAAATAAATGCATAGTTATCTAGAATTGGTTTAGGTGATGAAGTGCCTGTGCAAAAGAAGAAATCAGGGGTGAAAGCAAGCATTAGCTTTCTCTTGGGATACTAAGAACAGGCAACACTGAAAGTTTGTACAACTAAGATTATTTTTTTTAATTGAATGTATGTGAGTATGCGTGTCTGAGTGCATACATGAGTGTCAGGGAATCAGAATTACTGTGATGGGAGCGTCTAGAAGACTGACAGATCAGGCCCATTTTAAACTTTACGTTCATCCATTAACAACACACTTCTTGATAATGGTCAATTCTTACACACTATTAAACATCCTCCTTATATACAGAAGAGTGTTAGCTTTTAACCTTATATGCTAAATCAGCTGTGAGTAGACAATTTCATAGAGCTGATGCTATATAGAACCATAGAATCATAGGGTTGGAAGGGACCTCTGGAGATCATCTAGTCCAACCCCCCTGCCAGAGCAGGGCCACCCTAGAGCAGGTTACACAGGAACGCGTCCAGGCGGGTCTTGAATGTCTCCAGAGATGGAGACTCAACCACCTCTCTGGGCAGCTTGTTCCAGTGCTCTGACACCCTCAAAGTAAAGAAGTTCCTCCTCATGTTGAGATGGAGCTTCCTATGCTCAAGTTTGTACCCATTCCCTCTTGTCCTATTGCCGGGCACCATTGAAAAGAGCCTGGCCCCCTCCTCCTGACCCCCCCCCTTTAAGTATTTGTACACATTAATTAGGTCACCCCTCAGCCGTCTCTTTTCCAGACTAAACAGACCCAATAGAATGGTTCAAGTTGGTTCCACCTAGTTCCAACCCCCCTGCCATGGGCAGGGACACCTCCCACTAGACCAAAGCCCCATCCAGCCTGGCCTTGAACACTTCCAGGGATGGGGCATCCACAACTTCTCTGGGCAACCTGTTCCAGTGCCTCACCACCCTCACAGGAAAGAATTTCTTCCTAATATTCAATCTAAATCTACCCTCTTTCAGTTTGAAACCGTTACCCCTCATCCTATCA
>VYZM01011913.1:62587-82617 GCA_013398915.1 Dromas ardeola | reverse complement strand
GGTTGGCTTTCTGCGCTGCAAGTGCACACTGCCAGCTCATGTTGAGCTTCTTGTCCACCAGCACCCCCAAGTCCTTCTCCTCAGGGCTGCTCTCAAGCCATTCTCCGCCCAGCCTGTATTTGTGCCTGGGATTGCCATGACCCAGGTGCAGGACCTTGCACTTGGCCTGGTTGAAAATCATGAGGTTGGCATGGGCCCACCTCTCAAGCCTATCCAGGTCCCTCTGGATGGCATTCCTGCCCTCCAGTGTGTCGACCATGCCACACAGCTTAGCGTCATCTGCAAACTTGCTGAAGGTGCACTCAATCCCACTGTCCGTGTCTCCGACAAAGATGTTAAACAGCACTGGTCCCAGTACTGACCCCTGAGGAACACCACCCGTCACTATTTTCCATGTGGACATTGAGCCGTTGACTGCAACCCTTTGAGTGCGGCCATCTAGCCAGTTCATTATCCACCAAAGTGGTCCATCCATCAGCTCCATGCCTTTCCAATTTAGAGACCAGAATGTCATGCAGGACAGTGTCCAATGCTTTGCATGAGTCCAGGTAGATGACATCGGTTGCTCTCCGCTTATCTACCAATGCTGTGGCAACATCACAGAAGGCCACCAAATTTGTCAGGCATGACTTGCCTTTGGTGAAGCCATGTTGGCTGTCACCAATCACCTCCTTATTTTCCATGTGCCATAGTTAGCACTGATGGCTATGGTCCTTGATGGTTCTTAGCCACAGGCGTCAAGGTGACCAGGACTAAACCACCTAAGAAAACGCACTGGAACTGAAGTGGGCTTGTCTTCCTTCTCATCAAATTCTCCATGCATATGTCCGATGTCTTTATGTTACTGTTCCCTCCAAAAACGTGAGGGAGGAGGTGCCTTCTCTTTTTTTGTAACAAAGACCTGAGCCGTGGGCAAGTTAAGTGCAATCTGAAAAAGTGTATTTTGATAACGTCCAACAAGTGCTGTAGACTGCTTTTGCCACACGCTTTACAGGAAAAAATGCAACAATTCTTTTTCTAATAATATAAATAGAGTAATATTTTTTCCAAATCTTTCGATGGATAAACTTTTGGAAAAAACCGCCACGGCACACTTTGAAGTCCATACACAACATGAACAGAATTGTGGCTTCAAAAGTTCCTTCCTATGAGACATTAAAATGCCTAGGAAATGCCCAATAACCTCTTCCAAGCTTTTTAGCAGTATATTTAATGGTCTGTGTTTCCAGAAGTCGCATTACCCCATAACTGAACATAATGACACTCATACCGGAACTTAGAAATATTTCTGCTTTTTATATTAGTTAAAGTTAACCTAACTGTTTCCTCTAATTAAAAATAGCAGCTTTGACTAGGAATGATATCCTAGAGGATGAGGAACAATATCGACCTTCAAAAAGTACATTCATAGTATGCAAAACCAGTAAAATTTCAGCAAAATTTTGCTGAACACTAATTACACAAATAAGCTAACCATTTTTCTAAATTAAAGAATAGGTCCCTTTTCCCATTCTAAATTAACTGCTATGATCAACCACAGATTAACGCATTATAAATATTAATTATTTTATCAACAAAAACTAATTATATTAATCCATTTTTTTAAATTCCAAAAGAAGAAAAGATACTTTTTTCTGGGTTCACATATTTATAGTATCTTTCTCTAAAAACACTATATTGATGAATACAATTTTCTCAGGCAGGAGTTTCTGCAAAACAAGTTGTTGTCCAAAACAAAGTGCAACTAAAATCAAATCCTGGACAACAGGATTTTGCAGTGAAAATTACAGCATCACAATGGCACTTCCGTAATTCACAGATCTGTAATTGCCAGTTTATAGGAAATTAAATCAAACTACATCAAGGGAAGAAACAGAGAAAAATTCTTCACTAGAAGCATGGGAAAGCACCTACAATAAAAAAAGATCCAGATTTAAAATACATCTTAAAAAAAATATAGGTACAAATTCTTTGACTTGGAGCAATATAGAAAACCAAGAAAATAAAAACAGCTTTCACAGTACACATTACTGAATCATTGCCATAGCCCTAGCTTGACATTACCATTACATTTTTATTCCCTCTACAAGCACACTCTTGTTGAAGGGCCCAAACTGCCCATTCCAGAGAAGCGTCTCTTTAATGTAGAGATTACCCTTAAGTGATGCTCAGTCAAACTCTAAAAAAAGTCTTCATGAAGACAAGGTTCACTGGCAGAATAATTCTATGACAGTTTCTTGCTACTCTAGTTATAATTCTTTAAAATTGACCTCTTACTAACATAGTGTTGCAAAAATCAATGGATCATTGCCATTCTGCTTGCAAAATATATGCAAGTGATAAGGAAGTAGAAAAACCTCAAGAAAAATAGGTCAAAAGACATGGACTTTTTAGGACTAATCCTAAAGCAAACCCACATCTCCCTGTACATGTTTTATTGTTTTCTCTTAATTAAAAAAAAAAGAAATGAAAGAGCTACGCACCCTTGATAAAATGAGAATCAGTAAGTTTCTTGGAGTTAAAGAATATGCCACAGCTCCCAATCTCTCTAGTGATTTCACACACTGTTAAGAGTTCTCTCCACATTTCTTTCCACACAACTGATCAAAATACATCTATCTCTTCATATACGGTTTTCAGTTGAATGATTAACAGAAAAGAAAAACTATGGTACCAGAGATTAAAAGAAAAAAAGTCCACTACCGAACATAGCTCCTTCAGAGAGGGATGGAAAAATTAAATCTCATGTATAAAAGCAAAACAGGGAATTTCTTTGTAAATCTTTACTATTACAGAGTTTTTCTCTGCTGTTTTTAAGACAAAACCTGAATTTGAATTAAATAATTATAAATTTAAATTAAAAAAGATTTTTGAAAAGAGACTGGTTCGGGTTAAGGTTTTTTGTTTGTTTGTTTTAAATGGTAACACTAGCAGAACCAAGACTATGTTTTGTCCTAAATCTTTTTCAAAGGGACCACCTTTTATATACTATAGAATAGGCAACAGAGTAAGTTTAATGATGCATTGTAATGTTATACATTAATGCATACATGTTGCCTTTAAGTATGTGATATGGTAACACAGGAAGAGCTATTAAAGCAGAGGACATAAGTACTAGTACGTAATGTAAAAAAATAATTTGGTCTATGGAGAAAGCATCAGGTACAGTGAAAAGTGCAAGTGTCCTATCTGCAGGGAAGTCAGCAGGAGAGTTTCTTTTGAGATTCCTAGTATTTAATATGAAATAGTACTGTGTGGCAACTTTGCTCCAACAGCAGCTCACAGCACTGCAAAAAATGGACTGATTTATAAGTCTCAAGAGGAAATGATAAACCAGAATTTTTAAATTTTTTATTTTGTTTTAAATTAAACCAACTCCTTGTTAAAAGGCAAATGTAAGATACTTAGGAGTGCATAAACACACAACACAGCACTACCGTTTCAATTTTTTATATTAGGAAAGGGAAAATCTTCAGGGCAGATGTCTGAATTGTATTAGATATGGCGACAAAACAATGGCCAAAATTTTGCTATTTCATTACTCTGTAAATAGCTAATATTTAACAAATTTTATTTAAATGAAACATTTAAGTGAAACCAAATTTCCCTTAGTACAAAGAGCTACTCATTAAATGCTGCAGTTACATGCTGCATATAAAAAAACCCCTTTATTATGCTATTTTTAGCTGTCTGTTTAGACATAAAAAAAACTTACTCTAGGGTGAAATCTTAGCTTCACTAAGTCAACAGGATTTTGACTTCAGTATTGCTAGAACTGTACCCTTATTAGTTAAGAATGATCTAAAACGCTGAAATAATGTTTTTACTTGTAAAATTACCATCAATAAGTGAAGTTACCCACACGGTGATACAGACAGGAGGAAGCAGCAGAGCAGTGATTAGGATACTAGCCTTGACCTGGTAGATGCAGGTTCAATTCCTTGCTCTGTGCAGGCTTGCTGTTTTGACCTTTGGTAAGTGTTTTCTGCAGCTCAGTTACTCATTTGGGAAAAACAAGAAAAACATACAAACAAGACCCTCCTTTCCCCCTCACAAAATAATCTGTAACAGTTTTTCCTTACTTCATTAAAGTACTGTATTATAATGACAGTAAAGATTGTACTAACAACAAAGCATGTTATCAAAGCGTTTGCTTTAAGGCTGCTTAAAGTATACTTCTGAAGGTAATTTTTATTCCTACTGCCACAGGACTTATTATAGGAAACAGAAAAACACCAATATTAAATGTATTTACATACATAAGCAGAATTACTCATAACAGAACTCTTTCCAGGTACAAGGCATACTATGACACTTCATGGCAGTGTAAGCTTACTCAGAGTGGATTAAAAAACCCATGCACGCAACAAAACCCCCATTTTCAAATCACCGCCCAGCTTCAGTAGCAAGCTATGAGTGGCCTCTACTGGCTGACCAAAGGCTACAGAAGTCACTAAGCTTTTGCTATGAGTTACAACTGTGGTTATCAAGTGTGTGAAGAAATGCTAAGAGAAAGAAAACACTCGTCAGTGCTAGATAATTCACATATGCTACGGCTAAAGATAAAAGGCAAACACAAGATGAGTGATACAATAATCAGTAGGAAAAAAAAAGTATCTTTAACATCAGCGCTCCTAAGGTTTGTCAAAATATATACTATAAATATATACATGTAAAAGTCCATTTTCCAAAAGCTGACAATGGAATTCAGCAGGATACACTGTGCTAGCTCTAAAGGTGGAGATAAAACCAAAACTCAAGTAGTTTATAATTTGTTTATATAAGTTATATATTTTGTATGAAGACTAAATTACTTTAATTATTACATCAATGGTTTGATTTAGCAGCACAATTAGAAAGACTGTTGTGTTATCTGAGAAGGTATGAAACCGGAGACTACATAATCATTTTTTTCATAAATGTACAACAAATTTGGCCTTTTTCTTACTTGTAAAATTAAACCCAGTAAAATACAGAATAATAAAAACAATGAAAAAACTGAAGCATGAAAGTGCATCTATTGCCACAAAGATGATCTACAGTTTCCTCAAAGTACAAAAAAATTTTATTTTTACTAAGAAAAAAAGAGAATCATTTAAGAAAATAATTATGCCTTAAACACCACAATAATTGTGGACAGCACAACTTGAAGAGAGTAAATGCTGTCCAAACATGGCAAAAAACACTTACTAGATTATCATGCAATATCCATGTTAAAAAAAAAAACGAAAGAAAAGATTAGATAAAAAAAAATTAGCATCACTAGCAACCAAGAATTTTTCTTACTTCACCTTTCTTTCCTATAGGAATATGTACCTGATTTGCCATTCTCCCACATTTTAATTGCACCCTATCCAGAAGGATTATTGTCAAACATAAGTGACTACTGATGCCAAAAAGGTGATTGCCTTCATAAGCAGCCATACGGTGCTCACACACAAGGCTGTACTCTGTGATACTTCCAGCTCCCGTTCTGAATTCTGTCCCATTTCAGAGTTCTACCTCATTTCAGAATTCAGTCCCATTATCTCTACTGCTCAAAATTGTTCACAGGGTTATCTAGCTGACACATAAGATAACCCTCCATCTCACTAGACACCACTGGGATATGACATGCTGACCCACAGTAAGCCCTGATTATTAGCTTGAAACATACACCATATAAATGGAGCTTCAAACCAAATAATTTGTTTTAAAGTCTTTTCATTTTACTTACACATTTAAACTCCTTTTAAACATGCTGACATCAGCTCCATTAATCGATATAGCCATGAACATATTTAGACAAGTTAATGTTAGGTTTTGACTATTATCAGAAAACAGATGAAAAATACTACGACTAGAATGCAGACAGCAAGTAATGCCTCTCTATTTTCAGGGATTTTAGCTTAATAAGTTATAACTAAATGAAAAACAAGTGGCCAGCCACTGCAATTAAACAGAATACCCCATTGCCTACATCGCACTGAAGCCCACAGTTTCGTCTCACTGAAAAAAAAAAGGCTTGTAGCAGACAGGAGTACAGAGAGGTCGTATTTTTTCTGTCCCATCTTTTCCATCCTACTACACTTCCAGTGACTGGGAAAGCAGTAAGGATTAGCAACTGCAAACAGAGGTGGGCAGAACTACTAGGATAACCCTCCTCTCCCCACCAGCCGCAGAATGGTTTCCTATCATAGCACCTACAGTTCTGCACTGTCTTAAAGTCTTGAACCTGTCAAGCTTCGTTTGCATGAAAGCCTCGTTACCTTTTGTTTTTAAAAGGGGCACCCAATGAGCCATATTTTACAGCCTGGACAACGAAACCCAGACAATACCTAACCTATTTTTAGGAGAAAGAGATGACAGGAAGACTGGGCACAAGAGAATGCTGATAGCAGTGTATATAAGAATTTCCCATATGAAGAAAATAACTCAAGTATCAGAAAATTTTGATTTAAAAGATTATACTTTGGTAAGATTCGGAGTAAAATACCTTCCAAAATTTACACCGTTTGATCAATAATAGACCTTATGACATTTACACATTTGAATTGCTAAAATAAAAGCATGACCCTTTAGGTTAGGTAACATTTAAATAATTAGTGCCCACAAAACAATTTTTCTTCATTACAAGTGAAATTCCCACTGGAAGGGCTCACACAAGTGGCGAAACAGCAGGAAGAAGGCTTCAGGGAGCTTCAGGTACAAACTTGGACAGTTTCACCATTGACAGTATTGTATGTGGATGACACTTCATTATTTTGAGCTTGCCTGTATGTAAATGTTTTACCCTGCAAGTTTAAATGACTGGTAGATTTTAGAAATCCTTCTGTATACACCACTTTCTCCGTCATCTGAACTTCTAATGTATAACTATAACCGTCGTTTCAAATTATAAATGCCAGTAGAGATGAACTGGCAGTAGAGAGGAGAAGCAAGGAGGAAGCTCAGAAATCGACTTTTCATTGGGCCCTTTTAAGGTCAAGCTAAATTCAGGCTTAATCTTTTTTATTTTTCTCCCTAAGGAAAATAACGTAGAAATAAAATATGTTTTAAAATATATTGCAATAAATATAATTTTTCTTAGCAAGACATTCTTAAGCTTTTCCATCATCTTGTCTTCAAATATCAAATGTAAATAATTCATGACTTCTATTATAGAAGTAATGGAAACAAGCAGGTTCTAATGGGGGGTGGGGATCAAAAGTGGGGATTCCACACATACATTTTAAAAGAGACTGTCAAGCTTGTTAGGCTTAATAGCAGCCCCACATTAGGATATCAACACTTGGATAGGGTAGCATTGCATTTCAAAATTTCTAACATAATGCGGATACTGAGGATGTATCCTAGCAAAAGCTCACCAATGGATTGTGTAAAGTCACCATTAACTTTGATTTGAAGACTAAACTCTATTATCTCACTCTGTATTATCTTACCCTCATCAGTAAGAGTGCTCCAAGGTTCTCTTTGTACAATATCAAGCCCCACATAATGCAAAACATCATACTAGTCTCTTAAGAGAGAGCCTATACAGTTCCTTACAGGAATTTAAAATTGCAATGCATTAAAGCGATAGCAATCCCAAAAAGCTATTTCATAAAGGAAGGTGAAGCCTGTGCTGTCGGAGCAGAATGCTGCTTGTATCTGCTATCCACTCCTCCAGCAAGATGAAATACCATTGCGATGTTTTGTCTTATGCTTTTAGTGGCACACAACATATATGTCCTTGGTAGTTTTATGCTATTTTGTTAAAACAGCGGATGTTAAAACAGTGCTTCTGTCAGAAGGTTGTGTTTAGCATGTGAAAAACTTTTGCTCTTTTAAAACTTAAAACTATGTACAGGAAACAGTTTAACCATTGACGAGATGGGTGTGTGTGTGACTGAAGGCAGGGAAAAGTGCCTGACTCAGTGGTTTCCTCTGTTGCAAGACAGAGATCAGCGCATGGTTCTCATTTAGAGGCCCTTCTCTGGGATTAACATGGGGGAAAGACAATTCACTTTCCTCTAGTATCTCTGGTGGCATCAATTTTACTTCTCTGGCCAGATTCATAAGAATAGGTTTTGGTCCCCATGCAACTCATTAGCTGCCCTGGGCTTCTGAAATTCTTGATAAAACCACGTACAGGCAACTGTTGGCTACCAAATGCATATCCTCTACTTTTGAAGAATTACTGTAGAAATAAGGACAAGAGCAATAACTGGTTTGTTGGGTCCTGCCTACACAGAAGGTCAAGCAATGAACATTTTTCGCTCTGTTGCAAGCATTTAATGTATTGCAGGGCACAGAGAACAACATTATTTTTCAGACGTGAAGCTGTAAAGCACGTTTTGCCAGGTCCTGGAGAAGACTGGCTTTCCATACACCTTAGGGTGGAGACAATACGTCATAGAATTATGGCCTGTGGCTATCAGCAACTCCTTGCAAAATGCCAAGGAAATTCTAAGTTTCCCTTGGGGAGTGTTATTAAGGGAGGAAAAAAAAAAAATTCAAAAGAACCCAAAGAGAGGGCCTTTGTCCGAGAGAATATCTTGAACCAAATACCTACATTTTGCATTTATATGGGTATGTTATTCTGAAAACACCTAGAGCTAACCTAGTCCCTAATAAAGACAAATTGCCCTAAAAGCTTACAACTTGCTTAAGAGCACAACATGACTCACCAAAACAGTGTCCAAGACAAAGAGATGGAAAAGGCAGAGTACTGCCATGGAAATACATTGCGTCCAGCTATTTATAAGTGACAGCCTTGACGTTAAAAATTTCTGCATGTCCAGAAGTTTTCAGAAACTATTTGTGGTACAATCTGATGGTCTCCAAGATGCAAACTTCACTTGCAGTCAAGGGAAGTATTTTCATTACCAGTACAAAAAGTAAGCATTCTCCTATGGGATGCTGGAATACATACCTGATTTAGTTTGGGAAGACAGGAGGAGGAAAATCAGCCAGAATGAAATTAGAAGGTACTATGTGTAAAAATTACCATTAAAAAAATGGAGTATTTGGAAAAGCACAGAAATCTACAGTAAGATAAAAGCTAAGAGGCTGCTGAAAGATAGTAGTAACTATCCCTTTAAAATATGGTGCTTGAGGAATTCTTTGAATCTCTTTGCTTTGTTCAAGGCTCAAAGACATCAGGTTAATACAACCCTATTCATCTTCTCTCCCATCCCAAGACGGCTGAGAAAATACCACCAACAGAAAGCTTTGCTGAACCCACTACTTGCCGTTCAAGTTGGTTGTGATACGATGCTGGGCACAGTTTATGAAGTGAGTTATTAAGTTTGCATTTCATTTGCTGCCAATGCATAGCTGTGATGTTTGCTTACTAAATGCAAGTTTCAGGATCAGTACCTTTTATTCAGCTACTGACGCAATACTATGCTGACGGGCTATTCCATTTCCTACCAAATACCTGAAGATTTTACATACTACTGGAATGGAGGCTGAATTGAGGGCACTCAGCATATTATTAGGCCTGGTTTGGTTTGCAGGCAGGTTTAACACTAGAGACCACGGTAGGCTTCCAACTGTGGATAAGATGCTCCGATTTCTCCGAGAAAAATGGAAATTGCTGGTCAATGAAAGCTCATCTATTTAGTTATTAACTGGACGTCAACATGGTAAATACCGCATTCCACAAAGTTAACTGGAAACTGTGAGTTTAAGAAAAGCTATAGCAAATAAACACCTCAAGACATGGGAAAACAAAATAAAAACTGGCACACCTGTAATTTGGCTGGATCTCTTATGAAATTGCAGCATTCAAGAAATTGTACAAATTGGCAGAAAGTACTGTTGTACATATCACTCCCCTGATTGTGTGAAATTGTGCAGGTGGCCAAGAAGAAAAATATATAGAAATAGCCATTTGAATTTGGCATTATGGCCCACAGATATTTAAGCAGTACAAAACAAAACACATTTTGAAGGTGGGACGTTGTTGGAAAGAGACAAATGTTCACTGAAAACGTACCATAAATGCCATGAAATATTTGGGAACATCTTCCAAGTTCTTCCTGCATATAATCATGTGCTGAGGAAAATCAATAGAACAAAGAAAACTTACAGAAAACTCTGGAAAGTTATCAAAGCAGCTCATATTCAAAAGGAACAATCCAGCTTACTATTAAATCAGAGGTCATCTGTCCGATACTGGATCAAAAGATGGTACCTACTAAGGGAACGCCTGTTCTTTGAGGCAGAGGGAAAAACGGTACCAGTGATATGGTTCAAGATACACTCTTGGAAAAGCAACCGGTACAACAATCTTTAGGAAAAAAAAAAGTCTTTGCAACTCTGAAATTGAGTGATGCAGGCATATTTGCCCTACTCCAGTTTTGCCTAGCTCATCCTTAACCTCAACTAAACCAGCTTCAAACAATATGAAGTGTACTGGACCTTGAAAATTTCGTATTTGCCTAACTTGATACACAAAAAAAATGCCCTTTTTTTTCAAATACTGTTAAAAATATTTACCTCAACTCCTTCCACAAGTTTAGCCAAATCTCTGGTGCAAGGGTAAAAGCAGGTAAAAGTCCTACTTACTTCTATCATAAGATTTGGAGAAAGAACTACGGTCTTCATTCATTCAAAGCGAAAGCCTGTAAGCTTCAGAAGTATTCATATCAAACAATTTAAGACAGATTTTGTGGCTAAAATTAACAAGAATATATTTTCCATTTGTACCCTAGCTTAATGTTTCTGAAGTTATTTCCTATAATTTTGTATGATCCAACATAATAACACCATTTCACCATGAAGAACGATTTCTCTTTCCTATTGTGGGACTTTTTCATGCCCCTTGAATTCTTTGAAGGCACTTCATTCATCTTTAGGTAAGATCTTAGTTTCCCATGTACAAAAACATTTCTAATGAAAGGCGACAGAGGCAAACAAAATAATTCAGGGCTCTGGATTGATTCAAGAATAAAGTAACACTGTATTTTGTTAAACCTAAATATTTGTGCAATTTCTGCCACTTAAATATTTTTAAGGAGAATACTATCTCTAAGGTTTAGTTTTATAAGTCAACTAGTAAATAAACGAACAGAGAATAGCAGCGGGAAAATCCTTGATACCTCAAAACAGAGATATGACACACTTCCAGATCATCCTTAGGCAACTGGAATATGTTTTATTCATCACACCATCAGGCTTAACGTTTTAAAATTTACAAGACCTAGGTAGGGGAAAAAGGGGTGGGAGGACCAAGGATTTTGTTTTGACTCTGTAGGTATATCTGTATTGACAGTTTTTCAAATATGTTATGCTTGCAAATTACTGCAGTTTAAATAAAGGAGCTACTTTTTAAATCCAAATATTTCAGTTTCTGTTCTCCTTCCACCTGACATCAAAGTCAACCAATGAATGCGTTCATGCCAAAAGAACAGACACTACATCTTCTCTGTATGAATATTTTCTTCCCAATATGCTTTAGGATTCTGATATACACAGAAGTAATTGCCCCTTTTTTTTTGCATCCTCACAAAAGGCTATTTATGCTTTTGGTTTCTATTAAAAGGTATTTACTTCTTAAACCAGGTACAATACTGTGAGAGATCTATGGCAGGGTTTCAAAATGATTACTGATGAAACTAAGTACAATATTACAAATATGGGGCATTAGTAAAGAAACTGAAGACTTAGGGTCAGTGTTAGTTCCCCCATCACCCCCCAGTTTAATACAATTCTGGAAAAGTAGTTCCTAAAAGTTTAACTTTTCGCAGTTCCTTAGGAGTCCTCATTAAGTAAATGACTAAATTTTGAGCTGAAAAATCTTACCCCTAATACAATGGAGCTTTTTCCTTTCAAGTTTGGAATACATTTTTTCACATTGCAAAAACATAGGACTGCAGACAACATTGCAGACAACAAAGTGTGTGGTAGACTTAAAAGACCTAGCAAAAACAAACAGAAAACCCACTAATACCCCAAAGCTACAGCCATTCATTTTAATGGAGCACTTAGGTTCTCACTAGATATCTGAGAAGGGAATAAACACTGAAGACGAGACAATATCCTTCACAAATGTTCTGAAAGTTAGCTGACCTGGACAGGCTGGAGAGTTGGGCGGAGAGAAACCTTATGAAATTCAATAAGGGCAAGTGTAGGGTGCTGCACCTGGGGAGGAATAACCCTGTGCACCGGTACAGGTTGGGGGCCAACCTGCGCGAGAGCAGCTCGGTGGAAAGAGACCTGGGAGTCCTGGTGGACAACAGGATGACCATGAGCCAGCAACATGCCCTTGTGGCCAAGAAGGCCAATGGCATCCTGGGGTGCATCAAGAAGAGTGTGGCCAGCAGGTCGAGGGAGGTCATCCTCCCCCTCTGCTCTGCCTTGGTGAGGCCACACCTCGAGTACTGTGTCCAGTTCTGGGCTCCCCAGCTCAAGAAGGACAGGGAACTGCTGGAGAGGGTGCAGCATAGGGCTACCAAGGTGATTAGGGGACTGGAACACCTCTCTTATGAGGAAAGACTGAGGGAATTGGGTCTGTTTAGTCTGCAAAAGAGACGGCTGAGGGGTGACCTTATTAACGCTTACAAATACTTAACGGGTGGGTGTCAGGAGGATGGGGCCAGGCTCTTTTCAGTGGTGCCCAGTGACAGGACAAGAGGTAATGGGTACAAACTTGAGCATAGGAAGTTCCATCTCAACATGAGGCGGAACTTCTTTACTTTGAGGGTGGTAGAGCACTGGAACAGGCTGCCCAGAGAGGTGGTTGAGTCTCCATCTCTGGAGACATTCAAAACCTGCCTGGACGCGTTCCTGTGCAACCTGCTCTAAGGTGACCCTGCTCTGGCAGGGGGGTTGGACTAGATGATCTCCAGAGGTCCCTTCCAACCCTATGATTCTATGATTCTATGACTTCAGAACCTATAAAACTTTAGGCTGATTAAGACAGGATGTCCCTTTGCATGCATCAAAACAGTCTCATCTATTATTGAATCATCACTTGCAGTCAACTCATAAAAGTGAAGAGAAAGAGTTCAAAACGTGAAGTTTTAAAGATGCCACACAGTAGCAGAACAATAGGATGGGTGATCTTTAAAATGTTTGAAAACAGAATGCCCTAGGAACCCTAAACAGCAATGTCATTTTTACTTAATGTATGATACACACATCTTAAAAGCTGGATTTTTCATAATATAAAAAAACGCATTCCCACTGAGAGTATTTAATTTCTCAGCTGTATGACTCGGAGACATAAATAAAAATGTCTCCGTTGAACGGTAAGCTTCCAAATCAAACTTCGTTAGGTGCCTTAATCATATCTGTATGTACTTCTTTAGGGGTGAAGCAAACGTTAACTTTATTTTCTGAAACCTGCCCTTCCTTCTGGCTGTTTGGAGTGACTTTAGTCCAAAGTGTTGCACACCAATCTGTCAAGACAAGCCACTTTTCGTACCAGAAATGGTATTTCATCTCCACTTTTCTCTTCTTTTAATTGAATCATTTGGGCTCAAAGTTGTGACAACAACACATTCCCAACATACCCAAGTTTTAACCAAAGTGTTTTCTGATTGAATAACCCAGTATAGTAGGTATAGTAGATATTTTCCTTAACTGGCAACTAAAAATAAAATAAAGCATTAACAAATGTACTGGGTGCATCACCACCATAGCTTTTTTGCATTTACCAAGCTAAAAGTAAGAATTCATGCATGTAAACAACAAATGTCTTGTTTTTACATACAGCTTTATGTATCATAGTGCACTATTTGTAGATCTACTATCACTATATGCAAGTCATCTGTCCGCCATTCTATATGAATTTAATTATCTTAAGTTTACAATAAACATAACATGTTTATTCCAAAACAGAGTGGAAATATCTTTAAGTAGTAAATTATGTCCCAAGTAACAGCTGATAGGACAAGAGGAAATGGCCTCAAGCTGCATCAGGGGAAGTTTAGACTGAATATTAGGAAATTTTTTTACACTGAAAGGGTTATTAAGCATTGGAACAGGCTGCCCAGGGAAGTGGTTGAGGCACCATCCCTGGAGGTATTTAAAAGACGGGCAGACATAGTGCTTAGAGATATGGTTAAGTGATGGTTTTTGTCAGAGTTAGGTTGACGGTTGGACTAGATGGTCTGAAAGGTCCCTTCCAACCAAGGCAATTCTATGATTCTATGTCTCACACACTGAGACCTCAGCCTAAGCCCATGCAACTGCCAATTCTGACATTTTAAAGTGTAAGTTGCACTTATTTGACAAAACCCCCACCTTTAGCATTTCACAAGAAAGTGAACGCTACTACAAAGACTCTGTACAGCTACATTACCTCCAGCTCTATTAGTTCCAATTTCTTTTACCCTTATTTACTTTTCTGAGGGTACTAGCCTTTCAGCTGGTATAAATATGCACATTAAATGAGCTACAATTAATTGATAAAGCTACCATCCTTGTACTAGCTGAGGAGCCAGTTCTATAATGTACACTCATAAATATTTATGTTTCCAGGGCAGTAAACTTCAAATAGACTTGAAAAAGGAAATGTTAAGATCCAGAATACCGCGTGTCGTCTTCCGTATTGCTGGACTGTAACATTTGTATTTAACAGTTAATTATCTCATGGTGAGAAAAGGCTCATTGGCTTCCATTTTCAAAGTAGTTATATATATATTTAAAATATAAATATCTTTTGGCTCTTCAGCAAGAACAGACTGCTAGATATTCAAAAAGGGCAGCCGCCACATTGTTCCCTGGGTGCAATACAATGGCAGGTCAAACTTTTGTTCCGCTTGTCCTACAAACAATTTTCAAGCCCACGCTCAATAAATAAATTTGGTTTCAGCACTCCCAATCAGGGCTGCACAATCCCCTCAGTAGCAGACCTATGATAAATGGACTTATTTTCCCAAATCAAACACTTGAATTTAAATTCAGATGAGTTAATGCAAAGGTCAACATTGTAATCAGTTCTTTTGATCTTTATAGAATTTCTAGAGTAATACATAATAAATCTGAAACAAGGCAATTTGCAGCTCTGTATGTGTGGCTGGTAATAAAAATCTTAACGATTAGAGCCTTTATGTACTTAGGGAACGTTTTATAGTAATAGCTATAGTGAGAGCCTCAATGCATGGGGAATGATGGCAATAGATAACACTGAAAGACATGATTGCTTGATTCTTTATATAGTTTATACAGTATGTATAGATTATACATTATAAATTAAAGCACAATGTTTCTGAAGAGTCTCCCAATGTTTTTCTAATATTCTACTTTGAACGTGCATCTTCCACAAAATAGAGCCTTGACAAAAACTTGCTAATTTAACAAAGATCTCACATATTGAGAATTTTATTGTTTCACATACTAATATGTTACTTCAGCTAACTAAAGAAGAAATGAAAATGTTTGTGCACACAGTGTGCACATATGTCTTGGTGTCTCTTTTAAAGAGGAAGATTCCTTTTTCTGAAAGCATATATTTAGAAGTACAGTATGTCGCATCTCTTATGAACAAAAAAATGATTATTAGACAAAAGGTATTCTAATTGAAAACTGGAACATGCAATCCTAGAAGCAGACAAAATGTCAGCAGTCACGAGGAAATTCTTAAGATCAAAGGGGTAAAAGCTGATTTATTTTTTTTAATAATCCCTTGATTTTAAAGTTTTCTTGATAATTATCAGATAACTATCCAACAACCAAAAGCTGTAAAAACATCTTCCTTTTCCAATATTCACAAAATAAATGAGACATTTAAGAACTGGTGTCAGACAACATCTTCCATAAACACACAATTATGTAGTAAAGCAAATATACGCTATAGTTTAGGAATTGCAGAAAGAATACTTTTTGAGGAAAACTAAGACTAAGCAACTGTCAGTGATGACTGCACAGGAAGGACCAAAAATTCATCCATGGAAATAGCAACTGAGGATCCCACTATCAGGGCACATCCTTTTTCTGCATCTATATGGTGAAGCTGAGAGATAAATAAAATTGATTATTTGTTTACTTTTCCTGTGTATGTACACATACGCATCTCTCTGGCAAAAATATAACTCTTCTTTGTCTCACTCCAAATTCACTTAGGTGTTAATTACACAAACTAAAACATACCATCCCACAGAAGCATTACAGATGTTGAATGGTGTTCATGAAAAATAAGTAAAACTTATTGCTTTGTTTTGGTGCAAGACACCATCTCCTCTGTAATAAACGGAGTACTTGACAATGACCCTCTTGGCATGCTTGGCAGAACGTCTTAAGTCTCATCAACCGAGATAACACAACTGTTTTAAGGTGAACACACTTGCTGCATCATATAGGGGTTATGAAGTACATCTAAGCCTAAAGAATTCTCTAAAGAATCTGACTTGATAATGCATGACAGGTCTATTAAAAGTTATCATTAGTCAAAAATCAATACAACACCTAGTATATATATAATGGATTAAAATCACAGGTGATCATCTTCAGAAATAATTATACATGGGGAATCTTCTTCCAATAGACATATTCCTAGTGGCACTCCACAGGAGTCTGATAAAGACACTAATCAGCAAAAAGCTAAGAATGCAAAACTGGAAAAAATCCCCAACAAACAGCAAGTCACAGCAGCTAGCATGCAGGCAATGTACAGGTTGCTATTGTGGCAAGAATAGACAAATCAGTTTTCATAGCTCTCAAGCTGTCCATTTGAAAGAGGCTGCTGGCTTTTGGTGATTCTGAATTATTTCATTAAACCCTCATCTACCCTCAGAAAATACTGGTTTATCAAAACTCAATTCAAGGGGATGGACTGACATTTGTAAATCTGTGACAGCGAGGGCTTTCTCCAGTCTTTCACTGCATTTCTTATAAAAGGTAGAGGAAGCTGCTTGCTACAAAACAACCTATAATCTCACAAAGAGGAAACCTTCTTGGAACACACCGATTGAGCAGTGGTGATAGGACTTTGGTTTCTCATACCTTAACTCACTTGCACACCATACTGCTGGCTTAGTGTGACGACAGAGGGAAAGCATGACATACAGGCCTTCAAAGACAGTAAGTTACTATAAAGAAAAGCACATAAATTGTCATCTATGATTATTAGAGTAATAAACTCAAGACTGCAAGAAGGTAGATTTAGATTAAAGAAGAGAAAAACAGCCTTCCTAGGATAAGATCACAGATCCCTGGAGCAAAATGCATAGGGAGTTCACAAGGATGGAGCTTTACAGAAAAACAACCAAGAACTGACTTTGTGGTTTTGAAACAGAAGGTAAGTGACAATACAAGTTAGTAAATATGACTGAAGATCACATCATCATATTGGAGTAACTGCTTTTGCTTTTGGTGTTAAGGTGGCAGTTTGACTGCATTCATATTGGGGAGTACTTGAAGAAACAAAAGGCAGCAAGATTAAATTGTAATCTTAGTAACTTGTACACAGAGCTTCATGGTACAAGAAAAGAAAACCCCCAGATATAAATTCCCCAAAAGTAAGATGCGACTCTTAAACCACATTTTTAACTCCGATACCTTGCTGTACTGGATTGTTGGCTACAAAAACAAACCTGTAAGGATCTTATGAAAAGCACTTTAAGTTTGAAAAAAAATCAGGAAAGGGAAGGCAGTGGAAGGATGATACTGCAAAGACATTCAGCTAAGAAAACAAGCTCCGTAACCCCATTCTAAATGGATATAAACAGGCAAGAATGATTTTGTCAGGGCTGGACAAGAAACTGGAGCTGAAAATACAGAAAAGATGGGAGCCTGAGCAAAAGATTAGAACTGTGTAGAAAGACAGAAAAAGAAAGGCTGTTTCTTAGCAAGACAGCCAAATAACACGATTTCGAAAGAAAGCTAAGTCAAAGCTGACACACACTATTGACTGATATGACAAAGGCTGTGAGCATTCTCCACAGTGATTAAATATGGGAGTGCTATATATATTAAAAAAAAAAAAAAATAGAATAATGATAGCCCAGATGGGATACTGGAGTATTAGAGGTGAGAGGTGAGGGACTGTGTGAGATGGAGAAAAAGACTAGTTATGGGTAATTTCTTGTTATAAAAACTGGTTTTATTTGTGCTTTGCTATAATAATTAAAAACCAATACATAATAATTAAAAACCAATACTGTATACTAAATTCTTTCCACTATTCCATCTGCTGGTATGTCCCTATCCTGTCTTCAGCTATATCATCATGAATATTTCTCTCAGACAACCATTTTGTTATTTCTGTTGAAACTGAGACCACCAGAACAGTATACCATCATTTTTGTATTAAAACTATATGCTATTGTTTTTTATGTGTAAACTATGGTTCTAGAATGCTAGCTACAAACTTGCTTTCATCTGGCATGTTAAAGCCACCCCCCACGCCGCCCAATATGCGACTATAATTTAGTAATTAAACATTTTGGTAGTATAATTAGTGCAAATACATATAACTTGCTAAGTAAGAAATATAATAATTAAGATGTGCAATTATACAGTTATCGTGTAATTACACAGGCTTTCTAAAAACTTTGCTTGACATGATGAAAGACCATTTTAAGAGATTCCAGAGTCTTTCACAACTTATCTTGTGGATTACATCCAAACAATCAGTTCTTATCACAGATTTAAGCGATGGAATGTTTTTCCTCCGGAATAAACTGTCTGCAAATGCAAACAGTAGAAATGACAGAGCAGCCATATAATTAAAAAATATCTGCAATGGTATCTGAGTTAAGAGTCAGAGCTTTATAATGAAACCAGTCTAGATTGAAAGTTTGAAACTCCTTTAAAGGTACTAATCCAGACTACTTTTCTTTGTCAAATTACATATGAAGTGTGCTCAAAGTGTAGCTGGAAGAGAATCTGACAATTTCTTCCTGTCAAAGTGTCACACCTCGATGACCCTAAGCCAGCTCTTTTGCAGCTACACAGTCACTTTCTAACCCTTGAATTAGTGTGCAAAACACTAATATAAACAGTCCTATGTGCAGATTCATACATTATAACAGGCAGTTATTGAAGAAAACCCAGAAGTAATTCCAGAAGGGAGATCTGGGAGTTCAACCAACAGTCTACATTCTTGCTTGCTTTGCTTCTTGCCCACAAGTCCTATTTTCCATTCTGCTGAGGGACACAACATCAACAGCAAGACAGAACAGTGCCCACGCACAGCACTATAAGCTAGTTGTTACACAGGCTGTCAGGTGAGATGCAATATTGGGGTAAAGAATTTTGCTAGCATAGATGGGCAACGAACCTAGAGCTTGCACTTACCCCCTTCAGTATGGCAAACGGTAAGGAGTTATCCAAAGACAAGATGACGCTTCTGCCACTACCACCAGCATTGTTTCCCAGGATGCCTATGCAGCTTTAGGCACTCTTCTCATGAGAAGGCTCTGAAATCTAAATTTTGCGTCAGGGAAGGCACTTACCTACAACCCTGCCTCAAATGCCTAAGCTCTGCAAGGAACATGAGGTTTCAGTCATATCTCTCTACATTTGCTAATTCTGTGCATTTCTGTGTGTGACTTTTTTGGCCTGATGTTGAAATGCACATGCACTGAGTATGACGTTAGAGAACTGAATTATTTTTTTTTAAACTGTTATTTTAAATAATTAAACAGTATTTGCAAGTAATTTAAAATATTTTCTGTTTTTCTCTAGCAATCAGAAACCAACAAAATATTTATTGATGTGTAGTTTCTGTATCTTTACATCTTTTAAGTCTTACTATCCTCTTAGTAGTAAAGGGGTCGGTCAGTCTCCAGAAAGATAAAGCTACCTTTTGGGGACATACTGCTGATAAAAAAAACCCCTACTTCATCTTCTAAGTAGTGCAATTAAGTTTTAGTAGGTACAGAAAACGAAGACACCAAAAAGAAAAAAAATAGGGGAGAGAACTATCCTTCTTCAAATGCAAGTTATTTTTAATATCTCTCAGTGCTTCAGTTTCGTTGGACACAGACTTTAAGAAGCACGGGTATATGGAGAAAGCATTTTTATAACTTCTTTTAATTAGACAATATTAATAAACATTATTTAACTATTTATATAAATATAGTATTTATATCACTTCACAGTTCCCACTTACTATC
>VYZM01011913.1:20958-62551 GCA_013398915.1 Dromas ardeola | reverse complement strand
ATCACAAAATTCTTAATACCACCTGCATACTATTTGCTACATCAGTTCTAACAGGGAAAAGAAACAAAAGCAGTTAAAAATTTTTCTTATTTCTTTCAATTTTGTTATATTCAGTGACTCGTCTCCAAGTTCTTCCCATTCTACTACCCTTCCTTTGTTTTTTCCACGCTAGTCCTTTGCTGTCTTCTCTCCTCTGTGAATTCATGCCCTCGCACCCAAAAAACAACCTGACCCTACAAAAAGTAATAGGAAAAAAACATACCCCTTACAAACACAATATTGTTTCAGTCACAAGGTATCACTACTTGTGAGATAATCTTTTTGCTTCCTGTTTCTACTGTTCTAGGTATTTAAAACCATAACACTCCCTGGGTCTAGGATTACTTTTACTTTCTGTTTGTGTATTGCTCAGAGCAATGAAAACCTGAAACTTTGTGGTTTGTTAGGTGGTCTTACGATGCATTCCAACATGATAATCTGTGTTTAGCTTATTTGTTAAAAAAAAAAAAAAAATGCAAATTTAATGGATGATTTGCAGATAGAATACAGAAAAAAAATATCTTAGGACTGCTAAAAAGCACAGAACAACTCTGACACCATGCTAGATGCACTGACGAATTCAGCTTACACAAACCTAAATATTACTATAAAATACCTGCCTTGGGAGCTTGCATATGGGGGTAGCATCCATGTCCAACAGAGGATTTCAGCTGGACAATGATGAAAAGTCCATATGTTACTGTGCCACCATAAATTATGTTAGAACGTATGGTCAGGCCACAGAGGGGCTCCAAAAATAGGTTAGAAACAGCTCTCTCCGTGAAAACAAATTGCCTAAATTCCAATATGAGAAAACAGTGTTCTTGACATATTTTCATGTGGCTACCGCTGTTTCAAGTCTATAGAGATAGAATACAATATGCCGCTACTTTAAATTTTGAAGCTATTATTCCATCAAGACACTAAAATGCAGAGAATGCATGGGTCTGATGCCTTCAGGCTTCAAGATTTATTATGATAAAGAAAAAATGAATGATGGTATGTCAGTTGGCCTGGACATCGGCTATTGAACCTGCATTATGGAAGAAAGGAAATCTCAAAAGACTTTTAATCATCATAGCCATTAAAATGTTTGTAAAACAACTATTATCACACAGCTGAGGCATGTATAAAGTGTAACACTTTTGAAATACAAACAAAAACATACAAGCTAGAATAATATTCTCCCATTGGACTTAATACTCTTAAAATTAAAAGAGTACCTGACTCTACATATCTATAATGCATCACTTCACAACTTTGAATCTTTTAAAGCTGGGATTACGCTTTGTAAGAAGCTACCCTGAATGCAAAATAAGGCAGCTTTACAGAAGAAACTGCTGCTAAGCAGCTTGCAACATGGATAATATAAAATTCTAACCTCTAATACAATCACCTTCATTTCAAAATGACGACATCTGATGTGTTCTTTTTCTTGCAATAAGTATCTCAAAACACAAGTACAAAACAAATTTACAAAAAGCAATTATATTGACTTCATAAAATAATATTCAATAAACAATTGTCTTCTGTATACCTCTAAGGGAGGGGGGGGTGAGAAATCAATCTGGGATTCGCTGATTAACATGTTATGTTGATTAATCCTATGATCTCATTGAAAAGTCTAAAGATCAAATGAATATTAGATAAGCTGCCATGTTAAACTAAGCAGCATTCAGTTTTCCCGTTTGTATTTCTGGTGTACAACATTTTTTGGAATAATCCTTCATGCTTGTCTGATAAATACATTTGAAAGCTACACATGTGATGTAAACCCATCAGTCTCATACTTAACAGAAAAAAGTATCAAGTTAAGATGCATTAAGACAATTAAGATTTATAGTAATTACGACAAACTTGCCAGGGGCTATGCAACCCCACTACTTCTGTAGTAGCATTTATGATGTTTTTGCATTTTTGCCAGTTTCTGTGTTCTATTTTGATATTTTCCGATAGTCTAAAGCACGCTACTGGGAAAACACATACAAACTCCATTGTGCATGTATTTTTAAATCTCTTTGTGTTACCACCTTAAAGTTTTCAGTAACTTGGCATTAACTGGTCTAACTTGACTTCCCGACTCAAAGAAATAAAGAGCTCTAATGTAAAGATTACTTCTTAGGATCACCTTTGGCTAAGGTAAAACAGAAGCTTGAAATAAATGAAAAATTTAGTCATTTTAATTGCCATTGCTGTACCAAACAGCACAAAGCCATATTGTCCCACAGCATGAAGTGATCAGATATCTGCCCAAAATGATGGACAGCTCTAGCCCAGTGAACAGGCAAAAAAATCCCATTTACTCTCTGCCAGATGGGACCTACTGGACGCTTCAGCGCAAACAACTCATCCTTCTTCAAACCTTCTTGTCCGACTCTTGAGCTAGCTCCAGCTGATAATGATGGATATCAAGGCTACAGTAAAGTGGGTGACAACAGCAGCCTTGTTATAACTGCCAGTCTTTCAGTCTTGTCATTATTACACATTGAAGATTTATTTGAGTTTATTGTTGTGCACTGGGTCTAGCCATTTACAATTCATCACCTACTACAGAAGGTTCAAGATAGTGGCCACAGCTATAATTGCCACCTCCACCTGCTTCTGGAAATTATGAGGTCACCAGCTAGGGCAGCTCAACATCCACAGAGCTCCGCAAGTCCTCACGAGCGCCTGCAGCAAATACCACTGATGTTACTCCTGGTACATTTGGAAGCATTATCTTGGACATTTTGGAATGCCAGATTTTGCTTGTAGTTACGGTATACACACTCTTCAGAGCATCCCTGAAGTTCTAATTCTTTAACAACGTAATAAAACTTTACATCTGCTTCAGAATCCAGTGAGCAGATGTTGTAACTCTTTTGTATTTGTAAACTAATATTTATTTTATGTATCTATAAAGAATTAATGTTACCTTAAGTACAATGGGAGTGTACTTTTCAGACAGGCTTTCTTAAGACTACAAAACAACGTGATGCGCAATGTCCTAATGTTAAACAAATCAAAAATAAGTAGCTTAAGAAAATAATTCCATGCAAAGAATCATGTACTTTTACCATGGGTTTCTTACTGCATAAGAAGTATAAAATATTCTAAAAGTGGAAATTGGTTACTCACTGCTGAAGTTTTCCTTAGTACTGGTAAGTATTCAAGTAGATAAATGCTGTCTTGAAAGAACAACACTGGTTCCTCATCAGGTCCTCCATTCCCACTACTTACTGAAATATTTTCGGGTTTTATTATAATACTCTCAATACTCACTTCTTTTTTCATTATTAGAACAATTACCATTATCTAAAGTGAAAATCTTGTGAAGCATGGATTTATCTTCTATTAGCAATTGAGGATATATTATTAAGAAAGCCTGCTAATTTCTCTAACATCCACAATATTCTAAACCCCCTAAAACTCAATATATGGAAACCAAGAGTAATGCTTCTGCTGTTCATTACAGGCAGTCATTAAAGGCAGGAAGGAACAAGTAAAGGTTTTAGTCAAGTGGCTTGATGAAGGAAAAAATTAAAATTCTGATCAGGCTTAAGCTGGGCTGAAGGTCATCAGTAAAGAGGGTTAACTAGGACCTCACAGTAAGTACTAAGTCAACATAGCAGAAGTGCTTCTACCTAAGAGTCATTAAAAAGGTGTGGTTTTCAAAAAATAAAAATAAAAATAAAATGTAAGCCTGATCTGGCTAATGGTTACATACGCTGCTTAAACCCAAGAAAAAAAAGTTTTCTGGTATTGTTAGATCAGCAGTATCCTTTCAGTTCCTATGTTAGCTATACTGCATGAGGAAGAATGGTGTTATATTTATGAAGAATTTAATAAGTATAAACTTACTATACACTCTCAGATTTATAGAGCTATCACATGAACACCGAGGTTATTAAAAAAATAGTTCAGGATTCAGGTCAGTCATTAAAAAGGTATTTTCTAACAAAGTCTCATACAGAAGTGCAAACATACACCAAATGATTAAATTATTCAGAACTCAACATGACCCAGCATTATTAAAATATCACTGATGGATTTGCACACTTCACTTTCAAGTAACTCCTTTCATCCAGGAGAAGCTCTCTGATTTTATTTTTTTTTTCCCCCCTTCCCCTGTGTCAGACAAGCAAGAGAAAAAGAATTGTCTTGGATTAATTTCTGCTTTTACGCAGCATCATTTAATTTCCAAATGCAGAACTATCTAATAAAGTAAAATGATTTATGGTCTCAGTCATGAGGTTTACAATAAAGAGGAGTATCTTTGCTATACTATAAGATACAAATAGTATGGAAAAGTGTGTTGGTATAAGAAAATACTGCAGCACCTTTCAGGTTTTTCATCTCAAAGCAAAGCTGTATTCTGTTGTTGCCTAACATAAAGCAAAATAGGAGACTGCTTACTTAAACAGTCTTGCATCATTATTTTACTTATTTAAAAGTCCAAGTCAGGGCTGAGCTCTATCACATCTGATGAAGAAGTAAATCTACTTAAAAATCTAAAAATACATACTTAAGTTTAATAAAAGATCTGAGAATGAAAGTGTGTATTTGCTTTGAATTCTAAGTATAGGGGTTTACCAAACAAGAGGGTCTGACATTATTAAACTTCAATTAGTTACAAGTTACGATGTTTTATTTTTGAAATGTATTTAACGCAACACAAACTGAGCTAAGGCTATTTTTTCATTTTACAATTAAAAATATTTTCCTATTTTAAATTTGTTATAAAATACCATTTAGACTACAATCAACCCCCTGTTAAGAGTCCAAGTACTCTGAAACACAAGACAGTAATTATAAGGATATCAAACTTTCCAGGTTCCACTTAAGTACAAGTTGTGTCTGCAAAGGGAAAATGTAGTCAATATACTAAGATGATTTCAGAATAGATTCTGTGTCAAATATATTGCATATACTTTATGAATAGTATTTCCAAATAGCATCAGAAACTTATGAAGAGTTGTGAAAATTGTCGTTTTCAGAATTAGTGCCAGATTTTGACACTTCTTTTTGCAAGCACGTTCTAAAGGCTTGTCTCAACTGTTGCTTCTGTAGCTCTGCAATTTTGAGCAAGAACATGGAAATCCAGGTTGCTCCTTTACCTTAGTGGAATGTAGTGGAATGCAAAATGAACTGGTTTTATTTTAGTTTTTGTGAACGTAGCTAGATTCAAAAAACTTGGAGATCTTGGAAAGAGACTGCACTGCATCGATGGGCAAAGCAGAGACCAGGCAGGCCAAGAAAAAGCATCAGGCCAAGAGGCATTAGCCTTTAGTTGTGCATTGACAAAGTGGTCCCTTGGTATTCATGAAGCCAAGAAGTAGAGGGGGAATGCTTTTATTTGACACAGCATCCTTGGGCTTCTTTGTGCATAAGGAATAGCTTTAAATCTAGGCATTTATTAAGTCAAATATTTATTAACAAAAATAATCCAGAGGCATTTCCAATAAACAAGAAACTCAACAGAAAAGTTAAAGAAAAGTTAATATATTTGGGATTATAAAGTGCCCTTTCATTCATAATGATCAAGAGGCATGAAGCAAATTGACTAGTACACGTGTCTGTGCTTTAAATAAAAGGATGGCAAGTAAATGGATGTCAAGAATCTTAGAGGAAGAATTAATTAATGCTGAAAAATATAAATAAAACGATGACAGAAATGCAATGCTACAAATTACTAAAACAGCTTTAAAAAGTTTTTTTAATGCCTTAATTTGACATGTGATAAAAATCATCACTTAAAAAAGATAACGTTATTTGCAAATTGAGCAAGAGGACCTGATGATAACCATATATAATCAGTTGTCACCTTGCAGCTCAATTAGCCCTCATGTAAAAATGAGGCATGTAAGGAGAAATGAGGTTTTGACATTATCTCTGCCAGCAAGATAATTACACAGCCTTCATTTAACAGTAGGGCAACACTACTGTAGCAACAAATTAACTCAGCTCCATTTGCAATTCATGGTGTGTTTTCTCATTTAATACCATTTGTCTTACCCCAAGTGAATGTTTCCATTAGTTTTCTCCAGCACAGCAAAATACTCTTTGACTTCATACATTACATCACCAACTACTTTAGTTCCAGTAACTTTCAGAAAGCTGTATAAATTTGACTAAATGATCTTCCCCCTCTCCCCAGCTTTAACTAAACCTTTTTTTTTTGTTTTTGGTTTACAGCCAAATAATAATAATACAGCAGGAGCTTTTGGATTTAATGAGCAAGGAACTGATTCTATACCACATTCATTTCATTCCTGTAGTTGACACCAAATGCCCCAATTTCCTTCATTTTATGGAAAATATATGAATACACATGTTATCTACTATAAATCTAAATGAAACCTAAATGAAACTTCCCCAGCATTAGCTACTAAAAAAGTGGTACATACTGCTTAACGGAAGCATTATTAAATAGAACAAGTTTGTGCATAAAACTGAGATCCAAAGACTTAAATGCAGATTGTCATGTCTGCCTTTTGTTAATGCTCAGAAAAGGTGCACATGCAGGATTATTTGGTTTTTTAGGTGTGCAACTTCTCAAGCGATACTAAGCAAGAACTAACTTCCCACAAACTTGAATGTACGCTAACTTAAAACTTCTAGTCTTACCTTCATGCTCGTGAGCTCGTAGGAATAGTTAATGTTTGAATAGAGCTCTCAAGAGCTCCTTAGTGCATGTACTAAACATTCGTGTACAAAACCTAAGAATACCTTTCCTGGCAGTAATGAGCTAGCTCTACATGTAGTTTTCACAAGTTTGAAGAATAATCAACAGTCACCTGTTGGTGGCTTCACTGCCAGCTAAGCAGAAGGTATCATAAATGCCTGAAAATTACCATACTTCGTGGTCTAAGAAAGTGTTTACATACTATTACATACTGTTTTGTAAATATGTTAATTGCTAGTCATCTTTATAATGTACACAATTGCTAAACCCTTTTCTGAAACCAACATCAATACTTTAAAGTCTTTTCTAAATCTTTAAAAATCACCATCTTCTAAAGGAAGGTCCAATCTGCATTGGAATTTCAATTACACTGGAAGTTGAAAATGCATGAGTACTGTCTGTCCTACGTTACTCAGCAGGAAATGAAGACATGAATTACTGCTTTCCAAAGCCAATTTCTCAGCATCTTCATTTTCTTCCTCGTAATCACTCTTTCACTGTAATAAAAGAAGCTTTTTCATTAGTTATGCAAAACTCCAAGATGACTTATAATTTCTTGATCTTCCCAAGAATTCTTACCATAAAAGTCTAGAAACTACTACAACTACTACTGTACTGACAAATACAGTGAAGAGGTAGTAGAGGATCATTCATCACAGCAAAAATCCATCACAAAAAACAACCCACCCAGAACATGTAGGCCTAAAAACTTGAAGTGGTCACTGCAGCTAGTACAAATTGTGGCAGCTTAGAACAGCCAGGTTTCTCGAAAGTAAATTTGCTCTTTGTCTACTTTGGAAATATTCCCCTCTGCATCAATAAACAGATTTTGAAAAGAAGATATGCATTGGTTTTAATCACATACTGTAAAAGATTAGCTGGTTTTTGCAACAGTCGTAGGTCTGTTATCATTTCCATCATATTGAAAGCTTATCCAACAGATGCCCTCCTCTTACCCTCCAGTAGCTCTTTGTGCACTCAAGATTAACACACTAACACAATGTTTTTCTGTATTAACCAGCACGAGATATTTGGAGGAGTCTTTGTTGCCATAAAATAAGGAAGGTTGCATTAAAGGCATTCGAATTGTGTTCACTTGCAAGGAACAAGAGAAAAATACTATGCCAGCACTTTGTATAGGGTATACCATGTAAAAACTAATTACAGGGTTTGAAAAACAGTATTATAGATACTCTTTTGAAATTTTACTTCATTTAAAATTGGCTACCAATGATGTGCTGAATGTCACCTTTTCCTAATAAGAATGAGCAACCTCTCTGATAACAATCTAAACCACTTCAAAAAGCATAACTGTTTGGTTTTGTTTTTTGTTTTTTTAAGTATTTAACAAACATGAACTCTGGGCTTGTCAAAGGAAAGCACAACTATTTTCCAAATTAATTAAATAGAATAACAGATAGAACTGACATACAGATGATTTATCTAACTAAAGTTCATAAGATATATTTAGCCTATAGTAAAAGAAAGGGTGTCACTTTTTGTTACATGATTCCAAGGTGACTGCTTATATTTTGAACTGCTAGGCTAATTCTAGCCTGAGCACAAATCTGTCTTTTATTTGATAATTAATTCTCAGTGTCAAAACCAGTAGATGTCTTTTTTTGTATCAACGTACTCTGTCTGTTAATTATACCACCATAATAACCAGGCTTGAAAACAGAATAGTGCTGTGACAGTATGAATGCACAGAAAGAAATTTCTGAAGGAAATAGAGAATTGAGGCTCCAGCAAGCAAATAAGCAAAGTGAGCTCCTAAACTCACTTGATAAGAGACTCAACTTCACAGAAACCTAGGTTTCCTTTATTACAATAACTGGAAAAAAGTAAATGGAAAGTGAAACTGGTTTAGTCATGCCGGTGCCTTAGTCTGTAAAACAAATGGTATTGTTTTACATACACAAGGGTTGTATTTTATATCGTTACTCAGAATACTTGTATACAGAATGTGGAACCTTTACCAGAGGTAAGTGTTTATCTTCTATTTCCTAGCTTTCACCTAACCCAGATCCCAGCTCCTTTCCTGAAATCTCACCCAGACACCTCGCGGTCGGTTTAATACTAATATAGCTCTTAAAGAACAAAATAAAACCCAAATGACCCATTCCTTGATCCTATTTCCAAAATCTTTTAATAACACTACAAAACTGTGACCAGCAGGGATACTGATGTCCCAGTCTTCCTCTCTGCCTGCTATTCTCATCTTAGGCAGAAGTTCAAGTTTAAGACTCAAAGATTATAGGATTATTTGAATTCCACCACCAATATCACAAAATCTAATTCAAGCCTTCCATCATTTTTCATGCCCCACACACATTTTCCCGTTTTCTTTCATGCCATCTCCTCCTCCCTTGTCACAGAAGACCAGATTCTGCAATTTTTGTTAATATTTTTCTTTTAATGCTCCTAGCATTAGCAGTTCTTTGACTTCTCCCTGTCTCTTGTGCACAGAACATTTTTCATGAACTCATCTGTACAGCTTTCACCTTTCCTCCAGTTAATTCCCTTTGGAAGACCCTCATCTGCCATGCTGCCCATGGGAAATCCAGCTGATTTATACTGACAAGTTAATTAAAAAAAAATCAGCTTATTCTTATTTACCAGCCAACAGTCAAATACCCTGCTAAACTATTTCCCTCAATCTCCTTTGCATGTATGTTTTTATCTCCTTGTGGCAGAGACAGTGTTTTTTATATTTGGAAAGTATCTATTACTTTGTGAGAATAACAAAAAACAAGTACGTAACACTCAAGTCCACAAGGAACAAAAATCCCAAGCTGTAAATATGTAAGAAGTGACTGATTGACCCCTCCAATTAAAACAATAAAAGTTAAATCTGCCAGTGTTTTTGCTTTCTTTCTTTCAATAGTTATCTTCTCTAGACGTGGCTAGGTGTAGCCTTGCTCTGGAGTTTTTCTTTTATTTTAGCAGAATAGCACACTGCAACTGCAGAGGGGAAATGGTGTTATTAATCCGTCCTTTCCTATGTTCCTCTTACATCGCTTGGCACCTTCCATCAGCTATGACATTTACTGGATTTAGTGAGCTGATTCAATCCACTGAAATGCTGAGGGGTGGGAGGGTGCAAGCAAGTGGACAAATTCAAGTTGAATAATTTCAGTGAAATACTGAACTATTCCACTAAGTGGCAAGGACCAGTTCTCCCCCTTTAGGGACCGCAAGCTGTTACGCCAGTTCAGCTGTTCCATTTAACTTCTCCTTAAGATACTGAATAAATTGTTAACCTTCAGGGTGCTGGTAGGGGAATATTACTACAGGAGACTGTTTCAAGTTCTTTACTGAAAGAAAGGCCATACTGCTGACTTAACTTATTCTACCTTGAACAAGAAAGATGGAAATAGAATCCAAAAGCCAACAAGCTAAGCCACAAGAAAATCTAACATATATTAAGGAAAAAAAAAAAACAACAAGAAAACATTTCCCTAAAGAATGACATTTGTAAATAAGTGCAGATAAATCATCATAGTGAAAGTTTTCAATTTTTTTTTACAGTATTGACATTATTAAGTCAAAAAGTCTTAAATAATTTTATAATTTGAAACAATATTTCATAACAGCTTTTTAAAGGCCCTCATGCCTATTAAAAATATTTCATAGAATATACCAACAGAAAGATGTTCACCTTATAATAAAACAAAGGCTTTAAAAATATTTATTAATTTCTTGACTTTCTTGTAATCAAAAAAATACACATATATGTATTAAAACCATTTTTGGTCACTTTCTTGGACCCCCAGTTACATTCTTTTGTCCGTCTGACAACTGCCTAGATAAAATTAATTTAACAAGAGAGTTGAATGCATATTAAAAAGAAAGCATAATTAGAGAGCTATGATATGGTACTTCCCAATATATTGGGATCCCACCCTATGAGCCAATCATAAGATCATAGAATGGGATCATTGGCTAGAATCAATAATTCAGGTAGAAAGAGACATCAGGATGTCTCTAGTCCAATGCCCTGCTCCTCAGATCTGAGGATAAATCAGATTAGTCAAGGCTTTATTCAGCTGGGTCTTGAAAACTGCCAAAGATAGAGACTACATACACTTCCGGTCAACCTCTCCCATTGTTCAGTCGTCCTCACGTTGAACTGAAACAAGACATTACCTCAAATATGGATTCTCAGCTAGTTAGATAACCACAATATATTTCAGTCTTCCAGACAAAACGATTAATGAGAGGAAAAATATGTGACTGAAATGAAACTGGTATGCTGATGGTGAAAGAAGCTAGTAAAACATTTTTTAATTAAAAACTGTACCACAGTCACATCCAGATTTTTGTTCTTCTGAAAAGATTATTTTGAGAGTTTCAAGTGAATAACAAAAGTAATTTCAATGTACTTTTGTTTATCATTAGTTGCCATATTCATATCCCAGTCTGATTAATAGCTAGATTGTCACATATTATTAATACAGAAGACAGTAATATTGAAGGATACATGCAAGTTTAATAAAAATGAACTATTTCAACTAAAATATTTCAAATTCTTCCTTAAACGGAGGAACTGAGTTCAGCAACTCCCTCTAAACCAGTAGATAATATACTCACTGTACACATCAAATGATGCATATAATAATGCTCTATTATCACACAGTGTTTGTGCACATCTACGCTAGAAAGGCAGCATGTTTCCTTGAGGCAGCCATGGTCTATTAAAGCTAAACTTACACTGGTTACAAGAATTACCTTACTGGGACAATGAATTATACCTTTTACTGCGTAGACAAAAAAATTTTGAAGTTCCACTTGTTTATACATTAAGTATTCAATGTTATTACACATACAACATTATCAAATGAAAATAATTGAGTATAAGAATTTAGCATAACAGGACATTACTGTTCTTGCAAGTATAGATATTTAGGCAGTCCGTGTTTCTAAAACTACAGATTAACATCCTAAACTACAATTTCTTGCTTCAGGTACAGAACAGGGGAAAATTTAAAACATGTGTAGATAAGTATAGATTACTATTTTTATGCTTTCTGGGCTTCTTTTTCCAGAAGCAACAAATCAATATAAACAGGATTTCAATAAATAGTATATGCATTTTTACTTACAGCAAAGTAGTTTCTGTTGGTTTTTTTAGACTAACAGAATGTCTCCATAAGCACATTTCAGATTTTGGGCCAGATTCTCAGAAAGCATAATAATTTGGGGACTTACCTGTACTTTAAAGTGTAAGTCAAAGACCTCCATGGCTTTGCACCAAGAAACATAATATTGAAGATAACTTCTCTGCTAAACAGCAAATGCTCTGTTTTTTGGGGTTTTTCTCATCCCTGCCCCTTTCTGCTTTCTACCTACCACTCATGCAGAAATGTTAAGAGGACAAGCTAATACATTAGACAGAGAAGTGTTAACGGCCAACTTTACTATAATTGGTCAAGAACTTCACGAAGTAAACGTTTCGAACAGAGGATAAAAAGAGGGAGCTTTGATAAGGCAGTCAGCCAGGTTGTAGACTCTGGCTGGTTAACATTCCTTGCTGATTTAACAGTGGTAATTCCCAAGACAGGCATTGCTTCTGATGTAGGACTACCAAAGCACTTGAATTTAAATGTTTCTCTGTAAAATTTAAGCACTTGGTCAAGTGCATAAATCTCTATCAAGAGACTGCAGGCATCCTTTCAATATTGAATACTATTCAGTTAGCCAAAAGACTAAGTGAGATTAAGTCTCTGCCAAAACTGGTTCTTAACTACTCAATTAAATCTGACATGCTTTAAGAGACAAAAGGTGTTTAATCAGTTGTTACAGGTATTTCTGACAGCTTGAGCATATGCAGTCTACTCTGTTCTTACTCAAGTCAATACCAAAAACTTCTGCGCTGTTGCTTCATGCTCATGAAAGGCAACAAGGCATACTTCCCATTTCCAGACTGGATACACACTGGTGCCAAAAATAGATACGAACCTTCGGATAATAGAAAAGACCAAGTAAGTTGTATGGGGATGAGAAAGACTATCATTAGCCCATCAAACCTAGACAGGTTTCCAAGCAACTTCATGGAGCCTTATTTCTCCATTTTAACTACTATAATCAAGAACTAAAGGTAAAATCCCAGCAGGAAAGTCTGTCCTAAATGACTCACTACTGCTAAAAGGGTCTGTCCTGCATCCTCCTTTCCATCCTGCTGTCAGCTTCACATTCCTGTCAGAGTTGATGTTTCCAACCTTGTCCAGATCACTTCCAGTTCACTAAAAAGATCAAAAAGCTAACCTCAAAAGAAAAGTCTGGGTTTTTTTTCCCCCGTCTTGGTGAATTGAGGCAGCTCAGAAATGGGTCTTAATAACTGAGAACTGTGGCAAGATGTAGGGGATGAACCACATGGCCTGGAGCCAGATGGGAGATGGGGTTAAGAGCTAGGATAGAGTTAAAGAAAGCAAGAAACAAGGAGGCAAGCCTTTTCCTTATGGTGGCAGGAAACCACCGGATAGACTCAGCCACCTCAGAGACCTTACATTGCAAATTATCAGACATGTTTTCCTTAAATATTAAAAACTTAAAATATCCATTTCAATTCTCATTAACTGAAAGACTGAACTAACTTTGAAAATCTCAGCAAACAAGCAGTATTTTGTTTCCTTCAAGCTACTGACATAATTCAGATAATGCATCACACCTGGAAAGAGGCTTACTGAATTTGTGTGTGACCAACTCCATTTCAGTAAACAATTCACATGCAGAACTACCTCCCTTTGCATCAAACGAATTGAGTTATAATGGAATGAGTGTGATACTTGAAAGAATTGCTTACAATTGCACATAGAAGAGAAAAAGATAGCTAAACCTAAATTAAGATGTTGGCTATGAAGTTTCCAATAGGACCTTGACATGACTGTTGACCTACTCATGACATGATCACACCAGTAAGGATTTGGAATTCTATTAGTATTACCAGCAGAAAAAAGTCAAGGAGTCATCAGGAAAACAAATCTATATCTGCTACTCCATCAGCCAATTACTGTTGTTAAAGTGGAATTAGATGAGTATTGACAATACAAAGGGGATAAGGATTAAGCAGATGACAGAGTATACAGCTAGCATTGCTGTTCTGTTGTTTTTTTTTCCTACAGAAAGCCTGAAAAAAAACTCAGATGGGAAAGGAATATACTATACAAAATATAGTATTATAACTCTGATCATGTCATGAAGTAGCAGTTAAATACATTAGCCTTCCAGCTAATCACAAAACCAGGCCAAAAACTAAATACAGTATTGAAGTGGAGTCCGCTAAGGCAAGAGTATTATGTGGCATTAACTTAACAACTCACTTCAACCTCAATTATCTGAATGCCATGAAGTAATGCAATTAAATTATGTTAGAGGTATTTTTCTTAGTTCTTGAGAACTATTTTAACTTAATAAATGAAACCATAAAAAATTCTCTGTTAAATGCAGCAGTCTTCACAAAGTCAGAGCACTTTCAACATTTAAGAAGTTAACTTCATAACCTATTTGTTAATCTTCTTAAATACTCTAGGTAACGTGAAAAAGGGTAGACCTGTAATTCTTACTGATTATTTAGACTGATACAGCTGTCAGGCTGCAACCTGCCTTTATCATTAGCTACAATCATCATTAATTTCTTTTTAAACACAGACTCAACTTGTAAAGAGTGTATTTCCACATGGAACAACAATATACAAAAACTTAGCAAACAATTTCCTCCTATGGTCTAGAGGCACATAAGTGGTCATAGGCACACAACTTCCTTAATATAAGGGAGGTAAGTGAATCAATACAAATGAAGCTAATAATGAAGTTGTGATGAAGTAATAAAAGTTTTAATTGTTTGTATTTCTTACTGAGGATGCTAATACTACTGACAAGTATGGCAAATCTCCTGGACAGATTGTATCAAATTCTCTTTTGAATCAAACACTTCTAATCTCCTGAATGCCATTACTTTTAAATGAAAAACATTCGTTTCCAGCAAAAGTATTGAATTCCTGCAGAATTATGTAGCTATAACAGATTTTTCCTCCAAGATCAGCAGTACTGAACACTGAACTCTGTCTCTATGCAAATCAAAGGAAGAAAGTTAATCATATTCAAGCAACTTAGTAGCATTGTATTATTCAGTTTGCTTATTTAGTCCAAATAAACATCAAGAATGGCAGGTGACATAATACAAAGTAAGAGGAAATCAGAAGGAATGGAACTGCTGAATTTCTAAAAATTTAAACTCCAAGTAAGGGATAAAAAAAGACAGTATGAAGATGCACACGCAATAGTTATTTCATTTTATTTGATACTTATTAGTACTGATGGATGTCCAATGTGCCTCATGTAAGTCCAAATTCAAAGAATTAGCACATTATCTTTTCTGTTCTGTGCTTTACTTGACTGAACCTAGCAGAGATCCAATTCTTATTCTGTGCTACCAGAAAGCACGTCTGCTTTCTCCTTGACCCATCATTCTTGGAACTCAAGGGACCTGCTCTTCTTGAAAATTTGCCAAGAACTTTCTTGGCATTATCTTTTATCAGTACCTTAGGGAAATTTAACCTTAGACACTATTAAAACAAGAAAACACAACAATTTTAGAATATTCAGACAAAAGTTAAAGTAAGATTTAGAGGTCACTACAGCCATAGATGTAGCCACACCAAAAAAAAAAAAAAACTAGTATGGCTTCTATTGGTAAAAACTTCAAGTACAATGAGCTGAAATATAAATAACATTGTCTAAAATAATTAAGGATAATAGAGGATACTAGTTACTAAACATAACTGAACTGGCCAGCGAATCAATAATATCAGTCCTTCTGAAGTTTCTATTCTAACTATCTCTACCTGTTCTCATCATGCATTCTGGAGTTTGATAAAAGAAACTGGAAACAAAACAAGCAACTCCACCTGGCTTCTTATGGCTTTAGACCTCACATTTAACTGGCTTTGAAGTCTAAATAAGGCACAAACACAGATCAAATGCTGAAGTACTTATAAGGTTACTCCCACATAGGTTTCTTTCATGTTGAGTTTATGGTGCAAGCCTTTCCTCAAGGGAGTTAATAAATTTAGGTTTGTCACCTCAGCCTGGCTACTTCTTCTCAAGAAACTTAAGGTATTTAATAATCACTTATATCTGAATGACTGTCAAATTTCAGTGGGTTGTCAAATAAACTAGGAATTTCTGAAGATACTGGAATGAGGCAAGAAGTATGAAAGAAAACTGATGATAGCTCACCTCACTTCCACAGAAAACACAGTTAAAAAAGGCAAGAAAAAAATTGGCTTTCCACTAGAGAATGGCAATGGATAACACCCCCTCTCCCTAAAAAACCCAGATTTATTATACTGGAAAAAAACAGAGGTACCAACAGCATAGAATATACCTTCACAGAAGGGGTTATGCAATGCTAGCTATGTATTTCAATTCATTATTATAAAAGGGTCTAAGATAAGATACCTAGAAGTTCAAATTAATGTGATTTGGAGAGACAAAGAAACGGTTGGATTTTTCTTCTAAGTTATATTGTCTCTACAGATATGAAGCAGCTCTAGTATAAATATTTTTTCTTGCCCGTGTACAGAGCAAATACCACTGGCCTCACAGCATGCGTAGATGTTCCACTGCTACAAGGCTCTGGCAAACACTATCAACTTATCTCTGATCACAGAAACTACATATCCAATTTCCAGAAGTTTCTCTACAGTTTTGCTGACAAACATCACTTAATTTAAGATTTTCAATGGCCCATAAAAATGTTTCCACAATTTTCCTTTTCTTCCTTCTTTAATATACTATTTCCATTACAACAAAGTGGCTGCTATCATAATCTGTTCTTTCAACTTGCTGCAAGTATTCAGATTAAAAGTTAGTACAGTATTAAAATAAATATTTGCTTTTAAAACTTAAGTAACATGCATGTTTAATACCAACAGATAGACACTAGCCAGACCCCACTAAGAGAGAATTTTGACCTTTTAAAAGTAAAAAGACTGCCAGTTTCTCTTTCAGCAGGAAAAAAACCCTTTACCTGTATCCATCACTGCCAAAGTGAATCTCTTAGTGACTTTCTAGAGTTTAAGCAACTAGAATGACAGTATTTAAAAACAAAAAAAAAACAAAAAAAAAAAAAAAATCAAAAAACCACTACCATAGTTTTTAGGGAACTGGTGAGTCCCCAAGTGGATCTGCCTGGCATTTGGAAAGATTTATATGAACTTCCTAAGCGTCATCTGAGCCTACGTTTACATACAAAAAAGGCTCAAATCCACATTATTTTCTTGATCTGCACCAGACTGATGTTCCTCTAGTAAACGTTATGCCCAGCTTTACATCTCAGCTGCTCTTCAGATCAGCAATCAGCAAAACAGGCTAAGCAGATATAAAGAGAGATACAGACAAAGAAATTTTAACGGAGTAAGTTAAGAGGATGACCCTGTAGTCCAACTACTACACAAATTTTCATTTGCTTACTTAGGACAAATGAAGTAGTTGAACATCCAGGTACAAGAGAACAAAAGAGAGAAGCAATAAGATTATTGGCATTGGTAACTCTTGTACACATATTCTAAAAACAAATGACTATTGCACAAGCAGCTGGCTGATGACAAGCAGTGGAAACCAGAGATAATTATGTTGTTATCTCAAAAAAAAGGGACAGACCTGTAACATTTTACTCAAGAGCACTTACAGTAAAAGCAGTCATTTTGATAATCCATTACTATTACAATACCATTAAATTTAAAAGCTCTGAAGCCATTTTAATTTTTAGATATTAAAAAAACTCTAACCTTAGGCAGAATTTTCATATTTAAGCACTTATTAGGAGTTGAAAACTCAGAAAACTTAAGGAGGGTCACACTTGAATGACTGCAACTTTGTGTGAATTCACAATGCAACTGGATGCTGCTTCTCTCAGTTAGAGGACATTACAAATACCTGTAACAGTGATTAAGAAAAAAGGGCAAAAGAGTTAGAACACACAAACAAGTAACATGCAGAAATACAAACTTAAACCAACCCACTAAGTGTAACCTGCCTTGCCAGATCTTTTTTAACTTATTGGAAAAGTTGTTCTACTTAATATTGACAGAGAGATACATAAATCAATAGATTTGGAACAAGCGATATATTTTAATTTAAAAACGTTCAAACTGCAGCAGTAAATCTATGCACTTAGCACATACAAATCATCAGAGGGGTTTGCTTGTTGGGTACTTTTGATAAGACAAGTAGTACGCAAAGCTCAGATGCAAGTAATACATAAGAAAAAATAAACTTTTTGAAAAATATACTAGCTAAAAATAGGAATAAGTAGAAATGAACTCTATTACCATTGGCTTGCATTTACCCAATGAAGTCAAGGGAAGAACAGTATGGAAAAACTATCAGAACTCCAAGTTTGTCTGTTTTGCAATCTGCTCCACCTACTTGCTACCGTCATAAAGTTCAGACCCAGGCAGTTTTCAGTAAAATGAATGTCAGAAAGAGAAAAGAAAATGAGGAAAAAAGCAGCTCTGTAAGTCTCAAGTGTAAGTGAAGGCTCCTCATTTCTTATGGTATAATACTGCCCCCACACATTCTCCCCATGCTACTTCAAAATTACATTGCTACCTTCCCTAATTTCATAGTCTGTTAGATGTACTAAGTTTAATGAACTTTTAGTAAAAAATATACAAATCTAAAATCCATTATCTCAATTTTACATTTTAACGTAAACTAGAGCATGCCATACAGAAAAAAAGCAACAGCTTTTTTATTTTATTAAAAGACATACTGTGGTAAAATTAGAGCCTTTTTAAGTCAGCAAAATACACTCTTATCAAATTTGAAAATAAAAGCTTGGTATGAAATCATTAATACAAGGAGATGAGGGAGGAATCGATTAACTATTTATTGAAAGGATAATTACTTGAGGAGAAGGAGCAGGCAAGCTGGGACAGTCTTAAAAGGATCTCAAGTTAAAGAAGTGTTAATTAATATATTCCATAATAGTTATTTGTGATTCTCATTTTGTGTTCTTTATCACCGAAGGGTAATTGGGATAAAAGGAGATAAACCATTCTTTAGAAAGAAAAAACCCTGTAGATATTATTTCAGAAATAAATTTATTAGTCTTAAATTTATAAAGCTAATATTACTTATTGTAGAAACAATGATGCCACCTTCATTACATAACACCTGTATAGACTAAAATTTTTCCTGGCAGCTCTACCGCTCTTTGTGTTTGTCCTATTTGCTATAGCCTAGCATATAATCAAAGTTTCTGCTGTTTCTGCAAATGAACTCATCAAGTTTGTAGTAATTTAAAATTGCACTACAACTTTGATCATAACAAATTAGTGCTAATAAGGCCAACTGTTCATTCACCATGATGCCATGCTATATTTGTGATGAATAGGAAAAGACTGATTATTATTTTACTTTTAAGTACAGCAAAAGAACATTAGAACCAAGAGCCAGTACTAAATCATCCAAACTGGATTTCAGCAATTGTGATCTTATAAAGAGTGGGAAAACACTCCTCTTTTCTCTTCCTCTCCATTTCCTGTAAACACTGACTAGTAATATATTCATTTCTAATCGCTAAACCTTACATGAAGCAAAAATCTAAACACATAAGCTCATAAATGGCTCCTGGGGAATGGTTGTGGATAATAAAATACACCAAAATATACTATTATAGTTACCAAGTTATAGTATTTCAGATTGCTGTAAACTGCCCAGCAAGCTGACCTGGTATCCTTTAAAATGACAGTGAGAAATACATTTAAGATATCACAATTGTTCTGTAAAAAGGTTTCTCATGTGACATTTTAGCATGAATATAGGATTACATCATTAGAAAGAACATTTATCATATTCTTGCCACTAAAAGTGAAAAATGCAAAATATCAGAAGTATGTTGAAAGCAACTGTACCGTCTTCCTGATTATTTGGGTTCTATCTTCAAAACCAGCTTTCTCTCTCAGAATACACACCCATCCCATAATAAAATTTTTGTTGTACTTTGGGTAGTTGAAAAAAAATAAAATAATTTGGCCTTTCCTGGTAAGCTGCCAAGGCTTTTTATTGAAGTCTTAACAATTTTCCACTTTGAATGGAAAAGGCTTGCTGGTTCCAATGCTGGACCCCTTGCAATCCATGTAAATTCCTTCTGCTGGAATGACTGTCTTGAATTGGTCTCTGGAAGCCCAGAGTCCATAGAATCATAGAATGGTTCGAGTTGGAAGGGACCTTAAAGATCATCTAGTTCCAACCCCCCCTGCCATGGGCAGGGACACCTCCCACTAGACCAGGCTGCTCAAAGCCCCATCCAGCCTGGCCTTGAACACCTCCAGGGATGGGGCATCCACAACTTCTCTGGGCAACCTGTTCCAGTGCCTCACCACCCTCACAGGAAAGAATTTCTTCCTGATATCCAATCTAAATCTACCCTCCTTCAGCTTGAAACCGTTACCCCTCATCCTATCATTACACTCCCTGATAAAGAGTCCTTCCCCTTCCTTAATGTAGGCCCCAATTAGGTACTGGAAGGCTGCTATAAGGTCTCCCCGGAGCCTTCTCTTCTCCAGGCCGAACAACCCCAACTCTCTCAGCCTGTCCTCATAGCATAGGTGCTCCAGCCCTCTGATCATCTTCGTGGCCCTCCGCTGGACGCATTCCAACAGGTCCATGTCCTTCTTGTGCTGAGGGCTCCAGAGCTGGATGCAGTACTCCAGGTGGGGTCTCACCAGAGCAGAGTAGAGGGGGAGAACCACCTCCCTCGACCTGCTGGCCATGCTTCTTTTGATGCAGCCCAGAATGACGTTGGCTTTCTGCGCTGCAAGTGCACATTGCCAGCTCATGTTGAGCTTCTTGTCCACCAGCACCCCCAAGTCCTTCTCCTCAGGGCTGCTCTCAAGCCATTCTCCGCCCAGCCTGTATTTGTGCCTGGGATTGCCATGACCCAGGTGCAGGACCTTGCACTTGGCCTGGTTGAAAATCATGAGGTTGGCATGGGCCCACCTCTCAAGCCTATCCAGGTCCCTCTGGATGGCATTCCTGCCCTCCAGCGTGTCGACCGTGCCACACAGCTTAGCGTCATCTGCAAACCTGCTGAGGGTGCACTCAATCCCACTGTCCGTGTCTCCGACAAAGATGTTAAACAGCACTGGTCCCAGTACTGACCCCTGAGGAACGCCACCCGTCACTAGTTTCCATGTGGACATTGAGCCGTTGACTGCAACCCTTTGAGTGCGGCCATCTAGCCAGTTCATTATCCACCGAGTGGTCCATCCATCAAATCCATGCTTTTCCAAGTTAGGGACCAGGATGTCGTGTGGCACAGTGTCAAATGCTTTGTATAAGTCCAGGTAGACGACATCGGTTGCTCTCCGCTTATCTACCAATGCTGTGGCAACATCACAGAAGGCCACCAAATTTGTCAGGCATGACTTGCCTTTGGTGAAGCCATGTTGGCTGTCACCAATCACCTCATTTTCCATGTGCCTTAGCAGAGATTCCAGGAGGATCTGCTCCATGATCTTGCCAGATCAGATTTCATAATGCTCCTAAGTCGCTACGGCACTGAGTTTGGCATTGATGCATTGCTGACCAAGGTCTGTTGTTGCTTTTCAGTCTCTGCTGTTACCACTCTTGAATGGCAATGTGTAAGTAAGCATTACACTTACTGTGATAAATAGATTTATTGAAATTACTACCGAAACCAGTACAAACAATGCTGGTAATGAAGGAAATGATGATTATAAAGAATACTGACAAAAAGACTGAAGGAGAAAATGCTATGAAGTGTTTCTGGGAAATGAGTCCAAGAAACATTATATATGACAACGCAGCAGGTGGCCATCTCTGTTTCTCCTTATAAGCCTGCCTCTGCAGTGAACCTAAGTGGTAGTCCAACGCAGGACTGATGCAAAGAGAAGGGGGTTCCAGTTTATTTTGTGTCTTAAAAAAAGATAATTAAGCAAGACATTTTTAGCTCATATTTGGACAACACAGAACTCTTAACATTCTTACCAAAAAAATGAAGCTTAATGGTCTGGGATCATGTAATGTGAGCCCCCATGCAATGCCTTACATAAGAAATGGCGCATGATGGAGGCTGCTGTGAGCGAGCTGGTACTTTATGCAGTGGCTCTCCAAACACTTGCCTCTGCTAACATGCTTATGTCCACTGAGTCCTAAGGAGCCACAGATTTTTCTGTGGTTTCTGGAATTCATACACCTAAACCAGGTAGAGAGAGGCCTAACTGGCCAAGTCCGACAATTCAGAGAGAATGCCAGGGACAGGAAGAAAGCACAGCACTGTGCTGGAAACAGAGGCAGCATCGACACCACTGACTCCTAGAAATGAACCCGACTCCTCGAAATGAACGCCTCAAGTACTATCATTTGACAAGGCTGTTCTTCATTGTTTTACAAGATAAATATTTCATGATTTTATTTGTTTTTAGTAAATCTAAATAATACTTATTAAATAAAATACTTAAGCACAGAGAAACACTTTGCATTCGTTTTTGGCAACACGGGTTATCATGTGAATAACATATCAGCAAGAACAGCCTTGTCTTTTACCATACCCCCATTTTAAAATTCCCTTATTTGATAAATATGCATCTTTCTGCTATATGCTCTACATAAAAGATCTTCCCTTGTTCTTCTTAAAGCCCATGCACTATAAACCTTATTCTGCGTCACCGATTTTAAATTTCATCTATAAAAGTCATTTTACATATACTACAAATAACAATACATGCCTCAGTTTGAATGTTAAAGCTGTAATTCAATTTCAAGGTTCTTCTGACAGTATTCCAGGATCACTCTTTTTCCAGATGTTACTTGAATCCCTTTCCGTAAATTCACCAACTACCAAAAATCAATAGCTTAAAAGCAGATATATTGCATCAAGAACTTCATGAGGGATTATTGCTACCCATTCAAACAGTACCAAGAAGTTGGTCCTATAGTATAATAATATAAATTAACAAAAAAATAGTTACACAATTACACATTCATAATCCATATCCTACACACATTATTTACAACTTGCTATGTATTTTCTTCTTGCATTCCTACCAAATGGTAGCGTATTACTAGCTATTAGAGAGAGATATGAAAGCCACAGACATGTAAATCCAGATTTGCAGAGCATAAACTCCAGCCAACTGTCTATTCCTTAGATTTTGTTAGCTTTAATTGCTCAGACATACCTAACTAATAGACAATACTAGGCTTGGACTGGATGAAATGGATGAAATTTAGCCTCTATGAATCTGATTACAGTCTCAAAAGAGACTTACCCTTTCTTCTGTGTACAAATACTTAAAGGGTGGGTGTCAGGAGGAGGGGGCCAGGCTCTTTTCAATGGTGCCCGGCAATAGGACAAGAGGTAATGGGTACAAACTTGAGCATAGGAAGCTCCATCTCAACGTGAGGAGGAACTTCTTTACTTTGAGGGTGTCAGAGCACTGGAACAAGCTGCCCAGAGAGGTGGTTGAGTCTCCATCTCTGGAGACATTCAAGACCCGCCTGGACGCGTTCCTGTGTAACCTGCTCTAGGGTGGCCCTGCTCTGGCAGGGGGGTTGGACTAGATGATCTCCAGAGGTCCCTTCCAACCCTATGATTCTGTAAAGCATGAGATTGTATCAATATAGTCACTGCTTGGAAGTTATCTAACATACAATCACATGAGGTATACTGAGCATATTTACTAAAACTAGTTTTCTACACTGAAGAGAAATCGTAGCTTTTTGAAAAGCTAATCATTAAACTTGGAAATCCTCCTTACTAGGAAGCAAGCGGGTACCATAGAAGTCATTTGCATTGCTTTCTTAAAGTATGATCATATTAGTAAGCTATGTACATTACACATAAGATAACACCTGTAACACCTGGTGTTATCCAGGCACATAAGAGGCTTTGTACTAGTTATGTATTCAATTTTCCATTCTAATTTTAACTTCTCCAAGGCATTTTATTGAAACAAATAATTTGTGTGAGTAACCTCAGCAACAGACAAATGAAAAAACCCCACCCACTTTCGAACACAACTCTATCCTCCCTCTCCATTTTCTCAAGTTTCTCTTTGTACTGCTGTTAAGCATCTACATATACAAAACCAAACCAAGGCTATCCACCCTGTATTGAGCACAGCTAGGAGGGTTTGGGCAGCTGGAGGAGGGGGCTGCAGGGGTGATCTGTGTAGGAGGTGGTCAGGGACTGCTCTGTGCCAGTCACAGATGGTGATGGACAAAAGAGACCCACTGTGCACCAAAATGGAATCAGAGGTGGTTTTGGTTGTTGCTAAGTGGTTGAAGCCTTTTCTGCTCCTCACACCTCCCCACCTGCGAGTAGGCTTGGAGGTGCACAAGAAGCTTGGAGGGGACACAACCAGAACAGCTGACCCCAACTGACCAAAATTATATTCCATACCATGTGACGTCATCCCCAGCATATAAAGCCGGGGAAGAAGGAGGAAGGTGCGGACATATGGAGTTACGGTCTTTTATAGAATCATAGAATGTTTCGGGTTGGAAGGGACCTTAAAGATCATCTAGTTCCAACCCCCCCTGCCATGGGCAGGGACACCTCCCACTAGACCAGGCTGCTCAAAGCCCCATCCAGCTTGGCCTTTAACACTTCCAGGGATGGGGCATCCACAACTTCTCTGGGCAACCTGTTCCAGTGCCTCACCGCCCTCACAGGAAAGAATTTCTTCCTGATTTCCAATCTAAATCTACCCTCCTTCAGCTTGAAACCGTTACCCCTCACCCTATCATTACACTCCCTGATAAAGAGTCCCTCCCCAGCTTTCCTGTAGGCCCCAATTAGGTACTGGAAGGCTGCTATCAGGTCTCCCCGGAGCCTTCTCTTCTCCAGGCCGAACAACCCCAACTCTCTCAGCCTGTCCTCATAGCATAGGTGCTCCAGCCCTCTGATCATCTTCGTGGCCCTCCGCTAGACGCATTCCAACAGGTCCATGTCCTTCTTGTGCTGAGGACTCCAGAGCTGGACGCAGTACTCCAGGTGGGGTCTCACCAGAGCAGCGTAGAGGGGTAGAATCACCTGCTTTCCTGGAGTTGGCTGAACACCTGCCTGCCCGTGGGAAGTAGTGAATGAATTTCTTGTTTTGCTTTGCTTGCGTGTGCTGCGTTTGCTTTACCTATTAAACTGTCTTTATCTCAACCCACGAGTTTTTCCTCGCTTTTACTCTTTTGATCCTCTCCCCCATCCCAGCTGCCGGCTGGAGTTAAACCACAACACTGACCTAGAGCTTTATTCCTGTAAAGACAGTTTACTATTATACTGTTTGTTCCATAAAAGTCATTGTTCTACTCATGCTTTCACAGAATTTTTTAGCTTGTTTTTTTTTGAGAAAAAGGAGACCTGCATAATTATCTGCAACTTTTGACCTCCTAGCACTCCCTTGCTAGCTTTTAAGCCCATTAGCAAATTTCAGCTGGCTCTAAAAGGAGAGCTGTCTTAAAAATAAGTTTGCATTTGTGACACCTAATGGGCAGTCTCATCCAAACTAGTGCCCTCACTCCAGGGAGACATCAGCACAAACTCAGCCAGCTCACACATGGAGCCTGGAACAATTCACATCATACACTGCCCCTTTTCAAACTGGCAGTTAGGAGTTGAGGATTGTATGCACTTATATGAAAAGGGAACTATGGGTATCATTGGGAACAAAGAAAAGACTGAAGTCAGAGAAACCCCAAAAGGTAAGGGGGAGCCAAGGTTACTGCAGCTAAAGGAATTTTTAAAGTGGCAGCGAAAGAAGTTATTAAGAAACTAGAGTGCCTTGTGATTGTCAGAAAGAATTTTATTTGTTAACTGCATTTTATAAATCATTAACATGCAAATAGGCATTTGTTAAACCTTCAGCCTATTGAAAATGGATGTTCAGAGTCTGCTATGTGAAGTCTAACACAGTAAACACATGCACTTCAGTTTCTAAAAGTCCTAGAAGCAGCACACATTTTTCCAGCCTACAAAACCAAGTCAGTGCTTCCCAATGTAAACAAAAATACATAGAGAATTCAGGGACATCCAGAGCCAGGAGAGGACGCCAATTCAATACCTGTCCAGAACACCAATTGTCAAGAGAAAGACATACAATGATCACAAGCAAAGGACAGCTACAATTCATAGTTCTTAGGTCAACTTGCTTCACTTGGAAGAGGCGAAACAAATTAAAACAAAGCACAAGACAAAACACTTGGACAATCTCAAAGGGGTCCTCCCCTATCTCAACCTTCCATAACCCACCATCCTGCTGCATATAACAAAAACGCATGGTAATGCCAGCCAAAAGAAAACTGCCTATCTAACCTCATTTGTTTGACAGCTTTCAAATCATCCATTGCCACACAGTAGGTGAGAGACTCTGCCAAACTCTGAGGAGATCCTTGACCAGGTGTAATTGGCACTGAGAAAATGAATGAGGATTCTAGTTCTGGATTATCACTTTTGTGAGAGAAGGTTTAAAGTGCTTGGGATTTGTCAGCCTTCCCCAAATTGTTCTTCAGAGACAAGTTCTTAAGTGTATACGTGCTGCTGCTCAAACAACAATAAGCAATACTATTTTTTTATTTTTGTCAGGCCACACAACATCTAGATGATACTAAACAACATTGGGCATGCAGATCCAAAGGAGTGATCTATACAAAGCACACAGCCACCTAAGCTTTAAGAATGATGTACAAACCTACACAAGAACCACCAGCTTCCTCAGAACATTCAGAGTTAGAAGACATGCATTAAGGAAAGCACATAAAGCTTCAAAAAGTCTGCTCAGAGAATTCGTACCAGGCATTTTGCCAAAGGATAGATCATTAATGGCTTCAGTGATCTCCCCTTGGAGAGGGGGCTGCCAAAACAAATCCTCTTAGTTATACTAGAAAGGTTAAGTGGGTTCAAAAAGTCCCACCTCTCCCCAGCGGTGGGCACTTCACCAGTTTGATAATTCTGATAAAGAAAGAAATGAATGCTTTAGGTGTTTACGTTTAATTAGTCTGATGCCAGCAGAGTTTCTAATAACTGGTATTATACTTGGGTTTGTGTCTGCTTTGATTAGCTCTCTTAACAGCCGACCAGCTCTGTCACCCTACTGGAATAATCTACTTTGCACAAGTCAAGGCCATTTGAGACTCCTGGTCTATGTGCACGCTGACAGCACGGCTGGTCACTTTCAGCTCCTCTAGCAAGACAGTAAAATAAAGGGGACACCAGATATACCTGAATCTCCAGACGGTTTTCTGTCTTCCCTTTAGGTTAAGGTAGACAAGAGAGCCTGTTTATTCTCTTCCGAAGGTGTAAGAACAGTTGTGCCTGTGTAACACACTTTGAAAGCCACAGACAGCATAGTGGACAATACCTCAAGGATATTATTTACCTTCCAAATCAAAGTGTCTAAACATTCACCTATTCCCTAAACATTTCTATGCACAGAAGGAAATAATCTCCTTTCAAGAATAATACTCCTACAATTGGTCATGAAGGCATGAATTGGCCATGATTGGCCATGAAGGCAACAGAGGCATAACTGAAAATTGAATGCTATCATTGTAACATTTAGCATCCTTTCAAAATAGTTAGCCACAATGAGTACTGAGAACTATTGACTCAAAAACATCCTTCACAGTGCAATGTTCCCGTTTCAATTATTTTGAGATTAAGTTTCTTTGCCTTACTAATTTAATGGAAGAACTGTAGAAGAAGCATCCAAAAGAGATCCAGAATTTTTTAACATAAAAACTCACAGCAACATTGACTGAAAGATCACCTTTTTCTCTCAAAGAGCCAGTAACAAACAATACATCAATGGTCTGCAATAATTTTGGATAATTTTGCTAGCATTTTAGTGAAAGCTCTCTTTGAAATTAAAATATTTGCTACTCTCATCATCACTACATGGTAAACTAGAAGACTACAGATATAACAGATACAATCTAACACAATATAGCACTTTCATATCTATTAACCTAGCATTAAAAGAACACTAAAAGATTAAGGACCTAATTCTCCAAGGTCCCACAACCATCACCACAACTAAAAGCAGGTTGCCATATTGAAGCTTTCCATGTTCATGAGGGATTTCGGGTCTGCTACTCTCTAAGACTGTCCAACAGCTCTGACCATACCACCCGCAGTAGTAATTTCCCTGAAACAAGCAAAGCATGTACCAATCTCCCTCCACAGGAAAAAAAAGCAAAATATTCCCCCTGATCAAAACCTTGAAGAGACACACAAGCTGACTGCTTTTTAGAAAGCACCTTTCCCCATCCTGTAACATCTAAAAAAAGACGACTATAATGGAACTTCTGGACAGCCACTGGAGTTTGCTACTAATGGGTTACATTGACTCTGCTTATGTTTTGTCATTTTGTGTTCCTTTACTGTACACACATATCAACTTTTTTTTGTGTTGAAATCGTGCTCACTATGGACAGTCTTCTGATTTTGAAGAAAACACACTTGCACTGAAAAGATATGAGATTTCTCTTCCATGCAACATATGCACTTTCTGAAATAAAGATTCATGGCAAACAGTAAAGTCTGAGAAAGGATAGTATAATTAAGTATTGAGAAAATTATGTTTTGAAGTTAGAAAGATTTTACACAAAGTTAAAGTGATCAAGTTTTTCTAATATGACAATTGTTACTTCTCCGAGTACATTCACAGCCTTGCATCAGTTTATTCCATTAAATATTCATTACACCAGCTGGGCTTACTGATGCTTTGCTGGCTTCTCTCCTCTTAGGCACTTCTCCAAGCACAGAAGGATGTCGCAAAAATAGAGTTACTCTTTCTACAGATCATGCATCCTCAGGCTATTGGTTGCAAATACTCCTTTCAAAGGTAATTTCTTTCTGGATCTTGCCAATTATTAGTACTAATTAGGTGATCTCCACTGCCCCATGGCAGTGACCAATACATATTTAAAGCAATTAAAACAGACAACATATTTATAATAATTTGCTAAAGGACAAAACAAACACACACAATACCTCTGTTAGGTTCTTCCTCTAATTCTATGGTAGCTTACTCTGTCTTTCTCATGTAGGCTGTAGTCCTACAGTGTACATACCTCAGAATAAGAGTCCTAAGGGGACTCTAAACAGATTCGTGTAATTGCTGGAAACTCAGCTTTGTTGCAAGTGTTTTTGACCATTTTTGTAACACACACTATTATAATTACTGCTGGGCAGTATTGGTTTTGACATTTTAAAGAGACAACCTTTACCCAACTTATTCTCGAAGAATTTTCTAAATACGTGTGTTGTAACATATGTACCCCTTAACAAGTACTCTGAGTATTAGATCTGTATTTGTACGCAATTAGAGTAAGGCTTAACAAATGTATAACAGAATCGTACTTACATATAAAAATCAGAAATTAACTTTGAGAGACATGAACATATTGACACTATTTTTAGATGAGCAGGTAAGACCTGTAATTAAAGCCTGATCTTTGCCTAAGAAAACATCTGTTTTCTTCACTGTGTAATTAGTAAAATTAATGAATTCCAATCCATCCACACAAATGATTTTTTTAAGTCTGAAATCGATCACCAAGATGCTTTCAGCTACACAAGTTTACCAATAAGTGATACTGTAGATCAAGTTCAAATTATGAATATAATTTTCTTCAGTTTTGTTTGAAACATTTTCTAAGCCTCTCCCTCTATTCTGCCTATGTTGACATTTATAATATAAACAAAACAGATTTGTGCATTAAGAAATTTTATATGGCTACGTACTACACTAAGATTCTCATACATAACTCGTCAGAAAACTGACTGAAAAAAAATCACACTGTTTAACTGGAGATATGATTATCAACAGATTTTTAAAAAATTAAGACTATCCCTCTCTGACACACTTTATTGTATACAGAGCAATAAAATGATGAGCAGTGAACACAACTTCACAATGCAGATTAGCAAATCAATCTAGAGAAAGTGATGAGAAATTTCTTTTAAAATATTTTCTTCTTTAAAAAGTGTTACTTTTAAGAATGTGAAATAGCAGATGACCACACTTGAAGAGGTTAGCATCGGATAATTACAGACACAACAAATAATTGGAAACGTGCAGTATGCTTTAGTGATCTCCAGTACTATCATTGTCTTGCTGCTATAAAGGGACAACAAAAAGAGGCTTTGATCACACCCTATATGGTCACAGCTGGATTCTAATTCAAAAGGGCAATTCTGACCGTCCGTACTAAAAATCTTTGGCCAAAACCTGTGTATCTGTTCATTTGCTATAATTGTTTCAGTCTTCCTCATTGAATCAGGGAGATGTGCAGGAGAAAACCAGCTAACTATCTCATACGTACTTGTTTTATGAATCTGGCCCTCAGTCAAGAAGTTGCCGTGAAAAGTCTTTTAATCACCTTCTGATCAGAATTTACTGGATTGTATCTAAGTTCAAGGGTATTAAAATGTGCAAAGGAGACTATGAAAAAATGGCTAGGTTATAGATTTTAACTTCTTAACTAGAAAATTGACTCAAAATAGATTTTCTAATTTACAATGAATCAAAAGAAAAAACATTAGACCATAGCAAAAGTGGCACAAATGTATCAAAAAGCAAATGAATAAACATTTGAAAAGATTTATTATTAGAAATTGTAATAAATTTTGGAAAGATGAATTGATTTTAGTTAAAAGGTATAACTGACAATTTATTGGGCGGGAAGATGCATTATTTTCCAATTGTTATCCACCTACAGTAAAACTGATTTGTGTCCTATTGTATTTTATGGAAAAGGAGAGAGCAACTTTCAGTGATTTAGATTAAATGTATTAATCATAACCAGGCACTGTGAACTATATATCTACTATTAAAGAAGATTTTTGACATTTAATTCTGTAGCAATATTTTGGCTCTGTACTACTCTTCCTAAATCCAATTCCTGCTACAGTTGGCAGATTTCTCCCTTTTAATTTTATGGGGCTTAAAGTAGCATTTAACCACCCATGCGGTAAATAATGCAGGATTAGAAATATTTAGTGTTTTGTTTCCCTTTGAAGAGTACTAATCTATCAAGCCCCAAATATTTTTAAAACATTTTCCACATTCTAGTAATATTTAATGTAAGAATCAGTAAAACATCCTATGTACATGTTTCCTGAAAGAAACAAACAAACAAAAAAATCACATTAAACCCTAAAGAAAATATGCACATACATCACTGATATAGGGGAATTAATTTTATAAAGATATCAGTTTGTGTACAAAGAAAACTTTAATAAATCCTTCAGAGTTTTTAAATACAATATATGATGTGACTACTACATAGTTTATTCTCAATAATCTGACAAAATATAGTTAAATGTTCTGTTCTCTGAAGAGGGGGTAACAATATATTTTAAAATACTTACGCCCAACTTAACACTGAAATGCTAGCTTTTATTTATGCAAAGATCCCCCCTCGTTTTTATGCAGTCATTTCCTATATTTCACGCATGGAAAAGTTGCCTTATCATAACTTCTAACAGGCAACGTTCTTAAAGTTATTCTAGGTACTGCAATACTGCAAATTGCCTTAGACCTACACCAATGATTAGATTCCAGATTTTCAAAAAACACAAAAGAGAGAAAGCAATATGGCAACAACATCTCAATTGCCATATGCACTTCAAAACATGATGTGACATAAAACAGGAAAAAGGTTTCTTTTTCTCCAGTTTGACTATATTCTATAGAGAATAAAAAGGCAATCTACTGTAAACCTGCTGTATCTACCTGTTTAGTTCTTTGTAAAATAAGTCTTTTAGAACTAAGCAATCCAACAGGAAGGGGTCACAGTGAAGGGGAAATGGGGCACATTTGATTTAATGCTCTTAAAAGTTAATTTCACAAGTGTTTAGAAAAATATATCTATAGCAGAACAGTTGCAACAGAGTTTGGCAATCAGCTAGCAGCAAGAAAATGACTGCTTAAATAAACAATTTTCAGTTCTCTGAACTAAGGATAAGTTTATTCCTTGACCTTTAAAACCATAATCTACAGGACTGCTAAATCAAGGCAGAGAAACAACAGAATAAGAAAGTTATTCTCACACTTGTGAATGCAGGTTTTAAAACTACCTGTCAAATGAGGGACTACCTAAAGTTAATAGTGAGGAAAGGAAAAACAAGCAATAACAAAAATCAGATCATCAGACGCAAGTAAGAGTCTGCTGAATCAAATTGCAAGGGCGTCCTGGTTTCGGCCAGGGAAGAGTTAATTTCCTTTCTAGCAATTGCTGTGAATGTCACCAATGCATATTGGTTTAACTGTTGCTAAGCATTGTTTATACTTTTCAAGGACTCTTTTCAGCTTCCCATAGAAGCTGAGAAGGAGTACAGACAGAACAACCAAATGGCCAATGGAATATTCCCTACCATAGACTTCATGCTGGGTATATAAATGGGGGTTAACTGGGGCGGGGGCAGGAATCCACTATCACTGCTCAGGATAGTGCCATTTCACAGGGCAGTGAGAGTGACTTGTGTCATTAATATTACTGTTATTTTCCTTTTCTGTTATTGTTCTATTAAACTGTCTTTATCTCAAACTACAAGGGCTTTGGGTTTTTTTCCCCCCATTTCCCCTCCTTTTCTCCCTGCCCTTCTGTGGGAAGGAGGATAATTGTGCCAGCAGCTGCACGGTCCTAGCGGCCGGTCGGGGATAAACCATGACAAAGAGCCTGAGTGGAACAGATTTTGAAGTTATCAAAACTGTTGGACTGAAAGGGTTCACTTGATCAGTCAATGGTTTGCGCTTCACTTGAAAAAGAAACTAAAAAGGCAGCTGCTATGTCCTAACTGAAGGGACAGTAATTAAAAGGCAAGGACCAACAGTCTCTTGAACCACTCCAGCTGAAAGTGCTGATGTCAACAAACCTTTTCTTGTTGTCTTCTTTATTCCAATATACAATATGTAATGCAGTAATTGGACAAATGGTTTAAAGTAGACACAAAACCGAAAGATCACTATGCTTTTAAAAGAGCATACCAACATTATACGTAGGGATTTCCACAACATCAAGAGACCACTAAACAGAAGAAACTTCAAATTTTTCTGTGACTCACCTCACAACTCACAGCAATATTAACTTAATGATTACCTTCAGGAAATGACCTTTCCATTCTATGATTGCTTATTACCATTTCTTTAAAGTTCTCACTGCAGACTGATACTGGATAAACATGTCTAAGAAAGTATTCACTTCTGCAACTCATTCAATTTGAAAATCTCTCAGAAACACAGTAAACAAGCCTACAGTTCTGTAAAGAAATGGGTCTCCTCTGCATTCAGTTACATGTTTACTTGCTGTAAAACCACATGATAACTATGAGAAAAAGCAGTCCCTGAGAAGTTCAGAGTACTTTCTTCCCTCCTGAAAACTATGCTCTCAATATGCACTTCTAATTTTCTTATTTCAAGAAAAAAAAAAAATGCTAACAAAAATGTCATTTTCCAGCTAAGTCACAGGTAAGTTAGGCTACAATAACTGTGGTTCGCTCCACTTCTTTATGGTTATTTATAATGGGTTATAGAACGTTGTCTTTACATCTGACTAACTAACAGCACAGTAATCAAACAGAATGGCAGAGGAGTACCTCTTCATTCCCGTATTCATTCTCACATTCCAAAAGCAGCAGAATAATTTTCTTGGGCAATTCAATTTCAACACAATGCATCATGTGTGTTGGCTACTTTATTTTCTGTGCTGTATTTTGAAGTTATTTGATATATGAATCTCCATGACAAATTGCTGGAGAGGACACTAAAAGAACCAGTTTAATGCACTATTTTTACAGCTGACTCTTACTCTGGGTACAAGCCATGTGAACTCAAGACTGTATATACAGAAAGAAACCCCAACATTTTAAGTTGAAGTTTGTATTTTTGCTTTTGTTATAAATCAAGCAAATTCAAACATTTTAATTCCCCATGTTTGCCTTATGGTAATGATTTGAAAGATAAGCTGCTAAATTATATTGATCACTTCTCAGACAAGAATTTTTTTAAGTACGTATTACACAAAGTAAAGCTAGAACAGCTTTACTGTTTGTTCTAGCAAACAAAACAAATGACTGCATCCAAGTATAAATTGTGTGTCTCAGAACAAATCTAGAAGGTCACTATTAATCGGCTTAATCTAGATGTCTAGAGAAAGGCAGTGTACTTCCATTAGAGATCTAAAGTGCCACTGTTTTCCCAATAGATGGCCACCATATGAAATGCAACTGAAAAAACAGATGGACTGCTTTCAAGCTATTCTGTCCATCAGTGGCCCTCATTCTCCCACACCACATATTCTAGGCAAAAAGACAGTTTGCTTTGGAGTGGAAAATCTACTATGTGAATGAGTTATTATGGTTTGAATTTGCAAGAAACTCTTAACAGTTTAGGAGTTGTATCTGATCTTGTCTTTGCTTTCAGTTAAAAAAAATTATGATGTCACTACAGCATAAATGAGATGCTGCCATCAGGTAAGCCACGGTATCTGTGCATGTGTTCCTTGCCTATTATACATATGATTTTCTGTCTGTTCTCAGCATTAAAAGTTCAACTCCCACAAAAGGCTCAATACAAGGAAATAGAACTCCTAACTTGACTCTGGATACAAGATGCTGCTGTTTTACCATTAATTCTTCAAAACACTGCTATTGAGGCATTAAGAAGTTTCTAGATGAAATGCAATTAAGTGAACTTTTTGCAGAAAGGATACTAAACCCAGTTATATTTAAAGTAAAATTATTTCCATTAGAATTGCACTAAAACATAAAACATTAAAGAACCAATATGGACTTAGGAAGTCAAAACAAGCAAATTCCAAATGTCTGCAGAGGACACGTTTCATGCAGCCAGACACCAGAAAGGGGGATTTCTTCATGATAAGCAGCAGAAAACAAGAAGAATAATTATGCTGCCTCGGATTTTGAAGTCAGAGTTTTTTTGAAATTATTGTCTGTAAGTAGTGCTGTAGAACTGTATTAAACGTATTTTCAAAACAGACACTAACTGAAGAATAAAAGGGATATTATTATGCTATTTACCCTGGTTTAAAAGTAAACTTAAGTGAAAATGTTGATGACTATCATTTGAGCAGTTGGGTTAAGGTGAATTACAAGGAATGCTGCTCAGACTAACAGTTCATAGCACTTGTCACCATGAATAAACCACAAGATGCATTTAAAAAAATAAGGAGCACGTTTGGCATTTCTGAGACTAATGCTGGAGGCAACTATTTCGCTGAAGTGGGATGCTGGTTTTGACACTATACTTGAAGTGAGAGTCCAAGAAAAGAGACTAAGTCACCACACTCACTTTAGCTAGACAAAAGTTAATCTTTGATATTGTAAAGTTATGCTTTGATTACCACAGCAGGTGAAATACACCAAGAAAAACCACTGCGAGCTCTGTTTCTCAAACAGAGTATGTGTTTCAGTAGTTATACCTAGGCAATATCTTCATTTTGTTGATACAGTACAATTGTTACCTCTACGAGCTATTAATTGCCTGATGCATTTAAACTATTTTTTTTCCTTGATAGGCATACATTTTGTAAAAACGAAACTAAGACACAGTTCAAGACTATACACTCTAATTTACAAGACAGGTGCTACAGAAGAAAAGAATAAAAGAATCACATGCTCACCTTCACCAGTTAGTCCCTTTACAACTATTACAAACCAGTGAGTATTTCTCTAGCTATTTTAATTATGGCAGAAGGGTTTTTACACTGAGGTAACAGAACTAATAACAAACCTGACCAAACTTGTATTTGTTGAAATCTAAACATTTGGTATTTGAGTTACCTGTAACTCCTTTTTGGCTAATGAACTGCAGCTTCAAATGAGACAAAAATGCTGTGGTACTATTTGTGCTTGTTTACTGGTTTGATGACACCAAGTTGATCATAGATATTCATTAGACAATTACAAGTGACACACACACACACGAAAATCACTGTTGGTTAAAACAAACATAGGTTGTAAGACAGACTTTATTAAACCTTTCAGATCTCATAAAGGATAGGTAGAATTCAAAGTATTTTGCAACAATGACAACTATACTGACAAAACTGACCTACTAATTCTAATGCTCTGCCTTGAACAATCACAATATCTAACTCTGCCTTAAGTATGGGTACCACCATTGGTACTACCCGTGATGGGAACCACTTTGAAAAATACTGATTTACTACGAAAGATGGTACAGGTATAATTATGATTCTTTTGATGCAGTATGCTAAGCTATGACTAAGCATCTTTTACTCTTCCATCAGGTGCTTACCATGGCAGGTGCAACAAATTATATTAAGCTTGCATCAGTATAAGTAAAAGCTTTAGCAAAAGTGCACTTGAAAACTAATTTGTGGAAAAAAGAACCTCTCACTATGCAAAATATATAGTAGGTGTAAGAACAGTAAGCAGTTCCCAAAAAAGTGTTAGATATATGAACATCACAAATAACATCATCCGCAATATTTACATCCCATTTTTAAAACCCACATTATTTATAATGGAGTTTTGAAATCTAATGGAAGGGGTTTTTTGTCCCTTTTGTTTTCTCATAAAATAAAGCCATTTCAACATGACTAAGTTCTGAAGTGTAGAAAAGTGCCATTTGATTAATTCCTTGGGGAAATTGTAGCATATTTGCTAGTAGTGACTGAACACTGGAAGAATCAAAGGTGGGGCCTAAACTGCCATCACAGCAGCACCTCCTCTGCTAACAACCTGAATTTTTCTGTCTGAAAAAAAAGCGTATCATCAGGAAGCACATGAGTGCAGGAAACCACCCCCTCTGCTCAAGGAAGTTTTTCCCTCTATGTTGTAGAGCTAAGGTACTGAGTTAGCTAAAGTGAGGATTAAAACAACATGACTTATTCACTACATTTTGCATAAGCAGATACAAATTTAAGACAATTGCAAACACGGAAAAAAACTAAAAAAAGAAAAGAAAAAGCACAGCAAGAAATGCCTTAAATAGATGAAAATATATTTGATGACAGGAAATCTTAATAAAATGCCCATTACAAAAACCCAAAACCCCTATCTTTTTCCTTAAAGGAAAATTCATTCCTGGCTTTAGCAGCGTAAGGTTTCAAAATGTCATCCTCAGACACAGAGGCCTAATATTCCCGATCTTGAATGAGAGAAAGTCTGGAATCCAACAAAAGTTTAGTTTTGTTATCAGACATCATCTAATACCACTGATATTTCCACAGTTTGACCTAGAGACTATCGCTCCAAATAGAAGTCATTAACTAAAGAAAAATAATTGAAACCCCACAGATAAGTTATTTCATACACCTCACTGAAACTAAATTGTGTTTTATCCAACTGTATGCCACACATCTAGAGTAAAAGAGTTCTCTACAACACCAAATCAACTTTAAATTGAGAAGTAGGATTTTTCCAAAAGTTGAAGGGCATCCATAAAGAGGCTTCTCACCAATACTGTAAAAACAACATCCAACTTACTCTTTAAGGAAACATTCCATAGATCTGTAACAAGGTTTCTTATCTAATACCATTTCACAATTCCCAAATATTGACAACAAAAAAGTCCCTGAAAACACCTGGCTGTTTCTTCAGTTAGAAAGAACTTAGGCACAGAAATGTTTAATTTGATTTTACATTTTGAAAGCAGTTAACACAAAGCATAAGTGCCCAATACATCTTTTCTCCTCACATCAATAGAGGGGTAGTCATCCAACAACAATTTTTTTTGAGAGAAGCTCTTTTATCTTGGAACTTTTGAAGAAGCCTCAGAATTTGACAGAACTACCCAGACAGCTTCAGTTAACAGGTCTCTGAAATGTAGCTTTTATTCTTTACATACTTTTTGAATAATCAGAACTATGTACAGTCAAGCTCAATAGTACAGCTGTGCAAAAAGAAAAAACAATGCTAGGGGTGCAAGACTTAAAACAGGCTGTCTTTAATATCAATCAAAACCCATGACATAAAGGTAGTGGATGAAAAAATGGGTAGAGTTGAAAGAAAGCACCCATTTTATTGGTCATGTGCTTTGCTCTTTTTAGCCCACTGAAATCCCTTCCCAGCTTCCAGCCCAGACAGAGAATCCAGGCAGGAAGAGACGACATGTAAGAATCCTCAAATAAAAAACTACAATGTCTCTCCCTGTCTCAGGGAAGGAACTGTATCTAGAACCACACAAGGAACAGCTAAGACAGCAGCACTGATTTTTAAAACCTTCACTTATTCGTGTGGAGTTGTGAACAAAAGTGAAATTTTTCAGTCATTAAGTACTAAGTTGGACAAAACATTTTGAAAGAAACAAAAAAGTAGTCATGTTCTATTTATACTAACTATAATTAACTCTTATTTTCTTCAATTAGGGCTTTTGCGATCTCCCCAGGAATCCATCTCAGAAAAGCATGGCGGCCTTAACCATTGAAAGTAAGGAGTTCATCTAGTATTCTACATCACAGAAATGAAACTTCACATTTCCAATGCATCTAAAATGTTATATTTCTGATTTTATTCTGCTAAATACCAAAGTTTCACATGTAATTTGATGGAAAGGACAGATAAATGAAAGTACTCGATAAATGACATAAAAGTCAATAAACACATACAGGAAAAAGACAGGACCAAAAAAGCATTCCTTTTAAGAAATCAAGGTTTCATTCATAGAACACTATTTTAAATTGTGGAACTTTTGCCTAACAGAAGAACGTAGGGGTTGGGAATAGTTGATCAGGTCACATATAGTTGCAGAATTCAACCAAGCACAATGTGATTTCGTGCAATATTATTAAAAGAGTACATTAAATACCTGTATGGTATGAAAGTACATGTATCATGGTTCTGATTATAATTACAAAGTTGCTACTAGCAACTCGACACAGGAGGGATCAAAAGCATAGCGTATTAGAAAAGCCACATGGTCTTCTATTTCTTTACAAATAAAGTTCTTTTACAAATGATGCTGCCAAAAAACAAAGAATGAAGACATGACAAGCCAGCATTATAATTGTATGACAAAACACATATCTGACAAATCATTTAATTATGGATTCCATAAAAAACGTGCCTATCAAGTAAATTGGACAATCCAAAGGATATAAGCCCGTTCTGATGAATTATTTTTTTCCCCCAATTTTCTTGCTCAGCTTTTTCAGTTGTCATCTGCTGTATGTCAACTCATTCAACCTGCACTTTGGACAGGCAAGGATTTTCATAGTATTTGCATGCTAGGTTTTTATTTCTCTTGCTTGTCCAGCGTTGTATGATCGTTAGAAAAGTTTCAACTCAAAGGCAGTACACTTGATGACAGAAAGACCCATACCACTGCTTCTAGAAACCATGGTATAAAAGTGATGTAAGCTGACAGTTTGCTCATTATATAGCAAGCAATAATCACACTCTTATTCTGATGTTTCTCTTACAAGAAAACACAGAAACAGTTGGTCACTAAACACTTTTTTGACAGAGGATGATGATATATCAAGGTATTATCATAGCTATTAATTCTGCCTTCCCTAAACTGGCAAACTCTTCAAGGCTTCACTAGCTGCTATAATTGCGGACCTTCAACTAAACTTTCCAAAAAAGTTTAAACACACATTGCCTGTCTGCAAAGGGCTAACTATATTCTTACGTTCCCTAGATACAAACTACACATCCTTAGACTGAATACAGGATATGACATGTGCCTTTTAGGTAGCGTAACTCAGTAGGAAACTCCATTTTTTACTTTGTCTCCCTTAAAAGTCTGTGTAAAGGCAGTGATACAGACATCAGGCTCCTCGCTGTTAAAAACGAATTAAGCCACACCACAACTCTGTTCAATGAGTTGAGTCTGCAGTGTTCGTTCCTCAGGATATTAATCTCTCTAAAAGCATTCTTGCTCTTTTTCACTGTTACCATCTAATAGCAGTAATTACTTCTTGTTCTGTCTTATCAGATGTCACAGGTATTAAATGACTTTTTTTGTCATTGGATTGAAGTATCTAAAAAAGATTTCCTTTAAGAAGCAATCACTGACAAAAGAAAGCACATGATCTCTGGCTTATAGAGCTACATTTGCAAAGACGGATGCAGCAGATGTGCCCACAAACATAAATAGTCATTAAGAAGGTCAGAAAACTGCAGCTACAGAGCCAACTGCACATCCATTCTATATATGCACTCCTGCATAAACATAGTGGCTTAGAAGGTACGTTCACATGTCATCCTTGTTTCACAACACTATGTAAATGATATATTTAATAACTGGAGGTAACTGAATTATCAGTCTTTAGTAGATCGGCTTGCATTTTTGTTCTAAAGGGAACTACGATACCATTTTTATATATGAGATATCATGACTAGAAGACAAAATGGGCTCCTAAGGACAATCCAGAAAGCGTAGCAGAAAATAAACATTAGGATTTTTTATTATATATACGCATTCACAGTATATCTTCATCAATTGAAATTTAATCACCTTTTTACAATTTAGAGTAAGAGGCAGTTTTTAGGGTAGTTAAGCCATGTATCATCAATACCATGAAGCTAACCTATCAGTTATAATAGCTCCTATAAAATACCAGAGTGAAATTGCAATAAGCCCAGAAAATGGGCTACAAATCCCAGATATGCTCAAGCAAGCACTGAACCAAAAATAAAAATAGGTAGATAGGAAACCAAGAACTAGATAGCATTCATCTAATTCATGACCACTAACAGCAGAGATCACAGGCCAAGGTTTTAAAGCATCTTATTCATCTCTAAATGGCAATTATTGGACAGGAACTTCAATTACAAAAACCTTCCCCTCTTCAAAACGAGTTAAGTTTCTAACAGTTCCTTTCTATTCTCTCCACATACAATATATCTTACATTTCTCAAAAGCATCTTATTTTGTTTAGGCAAATTAAAATTTGAAAGTATTTAATGTACTCAAATAATAAAGAACATTGATCTTGCAGTATTTATTGTGCTGGGATATTTTTATTACACACTGACAAAGTCTCCCACATTTTCCTTTTCTTCCAAACACTATTCTGATAAGAAAGGAATAGACTGCACTACAATGAATACATTTTAAGATTTTAATTCAAGTCTCTCTTCTCCTCATGCCCTCCTCCAGCAAACAAATTCTTAAAAATTCATTAGAATCTTATTTTAGAAAAAAGCTATCGGAAAATCCAATTATTAGATTGTATAAAAATGCAAGGACAGTTGTATTTTTTTCCTTCACTTATAAACATTGCTCCTAGAGCTGAAGGCACTAAAAACCCCAAACATCTCTCATTTGTAGTCACAGCCTTGTAACAGACTCAGTCCAAAGGAATGCATGATGTCTGTGACAGGTGCATCACTAACTTGCTTTAAATTTTTTGTATAAACCCTTTCCCCCGACCACACAGAAGTCAACCAAACAGAAGAGAATAAGGACAGATTTTTCAAACCAGACTTTTGGGAGAAAAGAAAATATAATAAAGTAAATCAATCAGAACTGTATCGTAATCCATCCTAGAATGGTTTCAATATCACAAAAACTTAAAATAACTTCGGTTTGATTTTCATTGTGAGAGGAGAGAAACTTTTTTTTTCATATAGACATAAGATATATATACTGAAAATGTTAAATAATGTCCACCTTCCCCCAAACCTTTTCCTTCACTCAGTTCAAAATAAGTAGCGAAAACAGGTATCAGACTGTTTCTGACATCCAAGTACACACAAATACTCCATTACAACAGAATTGCAATGGGAAGAGTCTCTCTATTAAAAGAAGCAAACACACAGTATTCAGGCAACAGCAGTACTGTAGTCTTACCATTCCATTACCCATCTACAACATTAGGAAACAGGCATGAGAAGAATATGCTTTTTAAAAAAAAAAAAAAAAA
>VYZM01011913.1:9691-20914 GCA_013398915.1 Dromas ardeola | reverse complement strand
GTGCACATTAGCTCACAATAATAAAAGCACCTACCAAGGCATTCTGGTTTCCTGAAGCCTTTTTTATGTTTCTTGCTGGCATTCCGTGAAGATGACTAAATCTACTCTGGAAACCTACAAGAAATAAATACAAATTGATTTAAGAATATTTCTTATACCATATAACCAATACAATTCACCAATACATACCAATCTATCAATCTGACTTCAGTTAAACAAAAACCATCTTAATATTATCAAACATTGTACTGGTGGAAACAAAGGGCACAGAATGGGAAGAGTGAGAGAAAGGCTAAGTTGTCATGAAAATGAACATTTCTGTAGATACTGTTACTGCCATCCTGGTTCTACGCAGTTGGCTGCATACTGAAATACAGTAGGAAAGTGATTTTTGCTTCACTTACAACTTCATTAGTACTAGAAAATGTTAAATCTGGTGAATATGCAGAGACTAAGTCCTCAGAAACAATTCCAAGCATCTGGAAAATAAGCCTCTCAAAATAATTCGATACATTCAGTGTGCAGAGTAGTTTAAAAGTGATTTGACCACTGCTCACATGAGAGATCTGTATTTGAATGTGAAAGGAGATCCCTGTGGCAGAGGCAAAATTCTTTGGCAGCAAGTTGAGGTCTGACATCTTTGATCTCTAGAACAGAGTGGGTTCCTAGCTGTAAATGCAACCTAACACTGGTACAACTTACCATTGGATCCACAGTTGTCTAAAGTATTTTAAAGGAAAAAAAAATAATTGACATTTTCTCAGTTACAATCTCAATCCTCACTCTAAAGGAACCCTTCCCTCTTGTCTACAAACAACATGGCCCAACCATAAAGCAAAGCAAAGCAAAACAGATGGTCACACTAGTCTTTCCAGCCTTTGAATTCATGAACTTCTACAGAATTCTAAAGATTATCACAGAAGCCAGGAACAAAATGGAATGTAAAGATTCACTTTAAATACCACTTAATAATTCTCATTGCAAACATTGAGACAACAAATAAAAGAGTAGGCTATCAAAATGAGTCACTTTCAGGCTTTTCTAATCATTGACTTTTTAAAAATTATTTCTCTTTAATGATATCTTAAAAATGAAATAGTTTGTGGAAACAAACTGGTAACTCCAAGATCTTGGTTTTGTATAACCCACAGATATCTCTCTACTGTACCCAACTGATTCTACAGTTTGCATTTGCTTGATTACTACTTACCTCTTCTCCCTGAACGGGACATAAGAGGGAAAGTACCAGTTAAGATGCTTTCAAAGACTGGATCAGGCAATTCTCTCTCCAGTTCTGTAGAGTCTTCTTGTTCCCACCACGGAATGACCCCTGTAATTCCACATGCTCCACCAGATTCATTTTCATGAAACCAATCACTCTGCTCATCATCACCTGCATGAGGGCAGTATCCCCCCAAAAAAAGAGGGAGGAGCAGAGAAGATAAAAATCAGATGTTACCATCAATAAACACTCTGACAGGACAATTATTTCTTTTGCTTTATAGCTACATAACAATTACTTGTATAGAGCAGTTTTATTTGGAAAATGTTTCTCAATAGAGTGACAAGCATTGCCATCAATGCAACCACATAAAATGTAATGTTTTAAAACCAATTTACAATAGTGAAAAACAATAATAAACTAGTTAATCCTTTGGCAATAACTGCAGGGAAATCCATTTAAGTTACTGCACTTTACATATTAACAAAAAACAAGCCTTAATCTCCTGTAGGGAATTAAAAGGTATAAAACTGTGAAACTAGTTCTTTGCAGCTGATAATGGTATATAATTAGCTTAATTTTATGATTTGTATGACTAGTAAAAGGGGAAAACAATCACGAACAGATGTGACTGAATGAAGTTAATCTGATTAAGTTCATTTAGAAATAAGTTTTGAAAAAGTTGATTTTAAATGAAAACTGACAGTATCATGCAATTGAGAATTATACTGCATTATACCACAGAGCTGGTCATTTTGCTGACAATAGTTATAGATGTAGTATTTAAATACCTGGATTTAAAGTCAAAAGTAAGACAAGACTGAAAATCTGATCTTAAACATAGCTCATAAACACACTGGCAACTAAAAATAAATCATTATGCTTGTTTTAAAACACCTTCTTTTATACAAACCACGTAGCTTACAGAAGATCAGAAAGTATCTTCATAAGACACGGAAAAATTTCCTTACTCTTACTCCTCCCCCCCTCCCCCCAAACACTGATAGGGTAGGGAGAAGAGGGAAAAAAAAAGCCCCAAAACTCATGGGTTAAGATAAAGACAGTTTAATAGAACTGTAACGGAAGAGAAAAATAATAATAATAGTAAAAGAATATACAAGATTAAATGATGCAATACACTTGCTCTCAAAACCAGATGATCGATTGACCAGCCTGCCCCAAGCACTGATTGTGGATCCCTGCCCCCCGCCCAACCCCCATTTATATACTGAGCATGACAAGTGTGGTATGGAATATTCCTTTGGCCAGCTTGTCCTGTCTATGCTCCCTCTCAGTTTCTATGGGAAACTGAAAGAGTCCTTGACTTAATATAAACATTACTTATCAACAACTAAACCAATATGCATTATCAACATTATTTTTATACTAAATCCAAAACACAGCAGCTACTAGGAAGAAAATTAACTCTATCCCAGCTGAAACCAGGATAGTGCTTTGTATTTTAATTCTACTTCAAAATATCAAAACCATGCCTCACTATTTCTGCATATAAATTACTTGTTTGGTATTTCAATTTTTAAATAGGCAGAATTAAGCAAAACACACATGCAAGATTTATTAGACATAATTTTCAAGAACAAAAAGCATTTGTGCAAAATTTCATTGCCACTCAACCCCACAATGGGAAAATACCAATAATGAAAACCCAAGCCAAAACTTGAGGAAAAATAAAATTCAACCCTCTCTCCAAATAGATTTTTGCAATGAAAAGAATACTTCAAGACCAAGCACAAGTGAAAATGGCTGTAAACATGCATCAGGACAAGTACTTCAAGAACATATAGAATAATTAAGACCCCTCAGTGGTCATTTGCAAGAAATGTGATCCTTACATCTTTAGTGATCACTACTAAAAGCAAAATTAACAGAGGCTAGAAAAAAGGAACTTCTAGATGGAGGAAGGGGAAAAGCAAGGTGGAAAGAGAAACATTGGTCCAAATAAGATTTAAGTTTCTTTGCGTTCCTCAAGCATTTCAGATTACTCTCCATATTTATTCTAATCCTCATTTATAGCTATGACATTTCACAAAGGCATTCACCATTAATTTTATCCTTGTTACATTACAGTCAGGTATGGTTTCTATGGAGGATGTCTAAGAGTACTGAACAGAGACAGTGATCGTGGCGGAGGGAGAATCACACCTTTTCATTAGATTGATCTGCGGTTCAGAATTAAGTTTGAACTCCTTTGCTCTGATTTCCCAAACTTTCACATAGATAAACTTGTTCTGAATATTTTGTCGTAAGACAAGAGCTCTAGAGACCTCAGCTAATAAGAAATACCATCAGGAACTCAAAAGAAGTCTTGTTACACCATTCGGCTATGGAAGTAAGTACAGAATTCTGAAATTAGAGTTTCACAATCAGCTCAAGAACAGAAGCCTGTTAGAGGCATGCAATGCTGCCTTGGAAGAAAGAGGGAGAATTTAAGACAGGGTTGGTGGACTGCAAGATAAGGCAAATAGTGGCTATAGAAAGAAACTAGTATCTTCACTATATGCCCAACAATGGCTCTTTGGGAAAAAATATAAAATGACTTTTCTTTTTTGTGCAATAGGAATAGTTGTATGTTAAGCAACCATCCATTAATACATCTTACCCGTTATGCTATTATACACTTCCCTAACCACTTATGTTGCTTACTGCCAAAGGCAGACTTAAGATCTGAATCTCATAGGCTCTTCCCTCCTGACAGCAGAATCCAGGTATACCTGGTTGTTAGCTTCCTTATCTGTGTACTTTAAACAACTCTGAATCCTTTTACTGTTTTCAATCATATTATCACCTTGAGGCGAGCATAAACCTATTACTACTATTATTATCCAGGTGAAAGTTCCCACAGGCATTTTGTTTACCAGTTGCTCCACCTTGAAGGGATGTCATTTTCAAAAGAAGTCAGGGAAGACCACTGCATTTAATCCATCCACGACCTCATACGTATAGGCAATATAATACAGAGGCCTCCCTCCTCAAGAGTTCGGTACCCAAATACTTGGATTTTATCCTACTTAACTCGCAGCTCTCAAAAGACAACACAGTATCAATAGCAAAGATGAACTTATGAGAATTAAAAATTCAAAGCAACATTTTTGACTTCAAAGTACTTCAAAAGATTCACTACGCTGTCCTTTCCTCTGAGGGATGCTGACGCAGCACAAGACTACAGCAAATTATTGTATTCTTCCAAGCTACAGGGAAGGTAAAACAACCTCCAGATCTCCAGAAACTCATCTCCCAGCCCATGCATCCTCCGAGCCACATATTTAAAACACAGCAAACTTGTTTGTGGGTAATGCTAATGCTTCAAGGAATTAAAGGATATCATGTGCTCTCAGCTTTATGTTGATCTCTACCACTGTGAACCACATGCAATATTTAGGATTTTAACTACTCGAGTCACATACAACTACTTCATGTTATTTCTTTATCACCTGCAAAGACTATAAACTAATTGGGCAGAACAGTTGAAAACTTGTGGTGATTACACCTGGCATTGCATATTCCATTTTTAATATAAAATATATGGAGATAGAAAAAAATACATAAAATATATAGGGAACAACACCCTGACACCTGCAGCTACTGAGATACTATACAAGGTCCAAATTAGTTTCTTGATAGAGAAGACAAAGGGATGGAATCCTCCTGTACTGCATCAGTAGTGGGTCATCTTCATAAAGGACTCAGTAATGAATATATGTTTAATCATAAAATAACGAACAGCTATCTTTAAAAACTTAGCCACATGACATGCCCTGACCTGCTCCAATTTTAACTGTTTAACACTTCATTAATACAATTTTCCTTCCTACTTGCTTAGATCTTAAAGGACATTTCAAGCGCTGCATGTCATGATTTAAGAGGTCTTAAGTCAAACTTTGAATTTCCCCAAGTGTACTAGTAGGTGTAGATGGACTAGGAACGCAGAATATAGTGTTTTATTTGCCATAACCACACTATAAAATTTGTTAAAGAATATACTCGCAACTTTTTTCCCCCCAAAGCGTCTATAATATCAACTAGTGTTTGAATAATGTTACAGTTTTGTTAACACTGTGTTGAAAGCTTAACTTATAAAGTGCCTCTTGAAGTGCTTTTGTAAAGTGTACCTGTGAAGTGCCTTGAAACTGCAGGTGATCCTCCTAACTAGGCCTATAATACAGTTGTATTATATGTTATAAGGCAAGATTAGACATTTTATTTCAAAACTGTTCTTGCAGAAGTTTTATACACCGGGCATGACACTGTTTGTTACTAAAGTTTTTAATAATTGCAAAACAGCCATTTATGAAAATGCTATCAGGAACAAGGGAAAGTTACAAGAATTTCTGATACATAAGCTACAGTCACTGTTCAATCACTTTGTTGTCAGGCTCTCCTATCTCCATACTCAAGGGCTCAAGCGCTTGATATATGCATAGGATTTTGGTTTTTTGCTAACTGTATTAAATCTTACTCCAAAGTTGGCCAATTTACAAACCTCTGAAAAAGACACAACCCATAAGAATTCACTTGAGGTTTGTTAATAGTTCAGCAGCTACCTTCTCTAGTGACTGTAACTGCACTGAGCATTTTCTGTGATCTTTAAGCTTTTTCTGGCTAACTGTACAGGGTACGTGAAGTTATACAGGAGAAAAACATTTGCCACATTGGGATTGCAAAACATTGAGTACCAATTAGTTCTGCCAGAAGTAGTGGAGCACAGCAAGAGAGCTGCTTTTGCCCTTTCAGATGACTTAATGTAAGCATCCGGATAACTTGGAAAAGGAGGACAAGCATGGCTAGGCTCAGATGAGGACTTCATAGGAACAAAACAAATCAAACAAACAAAAAAGCTATGAGACTGGAACAGAAGAAGCCTGGAAAGGAAAAGGGTATAAAGGTTTTTAAAAAAAGGTTAGATGGCACAGCACACATTAGAAGCTGAACACAGGATTTTCTTTTATCACGGCAATTAAGATATATCTATCTAATAATCCACTACTACCCCCAATTACAGCTACGGTTAGTTTTCTTGAATGAAATTATAAAAGTTGAAACTCTTCTGAGAATCCGTGCACAGAAGAGTACAGTTACTGTGGTGGAATTTATTTCCATTTGCTTGCTGAAACAATTTTGGAAAACAGTAAAAGTTGCAAGGTCAGGCACTCTGAAGTTCAGAACTCAATATTCAACTGTTTAACTGACTGGCCAACTGCTCAAAGAAATTGCTGCTTCAGATCACTTTCTTTTCTAGAATGTCTGCCCCATAGGATGAATATGCTTTGGCAATTAATTAGAGCTTTATAAAAGAGTATTTGCCTGTAATAAATGAGATATGGTTCTTAATCTCAGATACACAAAATGAACAAATGTTGCCCTGGAGAACAGGATAGTCTTGGCCTCTGCTACCCAAACTTCTGAACAATGGCAGGCACATCATTTAAACCAAGTATTTCACCAGGCAGCATTAATCCATCTCTGGTTCTCCACTTGACTTAGCGGAAACCTGAAGTCAGAAGTGCAGAAATTTGAACTACAAATGAGGTAAAGATGCTGATGTTCTGGACATATATCCTGGAGGAAGGACACTGGGAAGACAGGAATCAGAGTCTGCTTTTAAAAACAGACAACAAAATAAGCCAGTTCTTCCCTTAAAACATTTTCATCCTGTCCTCTTCCAGCTTCATATCTCTCACCTAGGCTTTTCCTTTGCTTTTATCATATTTATTTTCTCCTTCATTCTTTTCAATTTTCTGTGTGTCTTAGCTCAACTATACATTAATTTACAGAGTTAAAATAATCTCATCTTACTTCATAAGGTGAGTACAAAGATAAAAGTTACTACCATTTTCTTTTGGGGGGAATAAGTATTATTGGAACATAAACAATTTTGGTTTTACAGTAGGATCTCTGATACTACTTTCATGGAAAATCTTCACAAAACCAAAGCTATAATGCAGATCTAAGGATGTCTGAGATCCAGTGTGAAGCTAATGGTCTTCTGATCATACCCACAAAATAACTAGTCCAAAGTAGAAATGAAAAAAAAAAAAAAAAATGTTTTGTCCTAACAATATCCTTCTCAAACTTAATTATTGTTGTTCTTTTTATTTATATTTCAGAATACTATTTCAGGTCTAATATTTTCTGCTTGAAAATTACAATCAAACTGAAACAAGCAGGCAAAAATAATAGTTACAGCTCTATAGTAAAGAACCAATACTAAAAAAGGTAACACCACACCAGTGAAAGAACACTGCTGTTCACCAGTCCCTCCTCTTCTCTCCTCCCACAAAACACATAAGAAACACAGAAAGTAACTGAGATGTTTTCAACTACATTATTCAAAGATTTAAATAATTTAGTTCAGGATTTAGGGACAAAAATATTGATACAAATGTATCAGAAGGGTATTTAAAAAGTGTATGTAATTACACAATGTGGTAGGTCACGTTACATATAAACATACAGAATAAAAGTTTTAAAAATTGCAAGTCAGAAGAGAAATTCATACAGGGAAGTAAAAGCAAATCTTTCTGACATGTCTCAAAATACTTTTCATCTGAAGTTAAAAGATCGATCTAAACTTTCAAAAAGCGCCCCAGTTCTTCAGAAAAGCTACGTGTTATCACAGCTAACTAGAGCACTACTGAAAACAGACACTCCGACTGGGAGGTACAGTTTAGGTAGCACAAGTTACTGTTGAGCAAGGAAGGTTACACCTCTGTTTTGAGTCTGAAAAGTCATCTCCCTATTGTAATATTAAAATAGAAGATAAAAAAAAGAAGAGACCGAATTACACATAAGAGAAAGCAAAAAAAACCAACCCTAAAAAACAAACATTCCTTTAACCTAAATCACTACTATGGAATGGGCCAGGATTTGTTTTCTTGCACACACTCAAGTAGTCTGTGGCAAACTGCGTAAGAAAATAATCTCCATTACCATTGTCGTGGTTTGGGCCGGATTGGCCAATCAGAACGACAGATGGCCCTCCCCCCCCTCTCTCCTCAGAGAGGAGAGGAAGAGATAAGGAGATTTACGAGTTTAGAAAAAGAACTAAACTACTTTAATGAAAATAATAATAAATAAGGAAATAAGAAATAATAAGAAAAAAAAGTATACAATATATACAAAACCGTATCCAGCTCCCAGGATGACGATCGCGTCACCAGCAGACACAGGGATAGTCCCAGACTGGAGTCAGCGACGGACAGGAGCTGAATTCCGGAACTAGAGTCAGGAGTGCTCGGATCGCGATCGAAGGCAGACGAACAGACAGGGTCCTCCTCAGACGTCGGCCATTGAAGAAAAACGCGAGCCCGAGCCCCCTTGCCCCTTAGCTCTTATACTGAGCGTGATGCATATGGGATGGAATACCCTGTTGGTCAGTTTTGGGTCACCTGTCCTGTCCGCTCCTCCCTATAGGAGTGACCTCTCTATGCTTCTCCGCTTCTGACCCTCTAACGGGACAAACAGCGAAGTTAGCTGACCTTGGTTGTTATAGCAATAAGTATAAGCAAGAGCCTCTGTGCATACCATTCCTTAGTATAATCAGGTCTTATCACTCTGAGAGTGAACAGTTTCTGAACAATATGCTGTTAATTTCAGACTTTAGTCAGTTAGAAGAGGCCCAGCTAAAAAGTAAAATTACAAATCAGAAAATTGGTTCTGTTTTACCTCAAACCAGGACAACCATTAACTTAGAATTCCCAACAGAAAAGTAAGTCTTAATCACCTGAGAGACTATTTTTGACACATTTTTATATACTGCCAAAGACAGCGAGTTCCTAGTCCATGAGCTGGGCACTAAGATGCTGGCATAATACAGGTAAATGTGTTGTACTTAAAGATCGCAATAAACGCTAAACCTGAAAAGAAAAAAGTCTTATATTTCCATCCTCAATAGTTTTATCACATAAAAACATGTGAGAACATTATGCATACTGAAGGAAAATTTTGAATTTTCACCGCATTTTAGATTAAAGAAAAATTTTTCAGTGGGGAGAGACTTTAAGCAGCATGCATCTTCTAATCTCAGTCTTAGACTGATGAAAAAGTTGTTTGTTTGAAAGTACGCTTCAAACAAACTACTTAATGAAAAATAACTATAAAATTCTGGTATATTGATTTGAAAGAAAAGAAAGAAAGAAGCCACCTCAAAACCAGTTTGAGAAGTAGTACTATGATCACAGAGTCCTGTCTAAAAATTGGAGCAAATGAAGAATTAAAACTTAGTACAGAATCTTTTAGAGATGCTCAAATAAGGACATTTATTAGATTACAGAGACTGCTTCTCAAGACAGCTTTTGACTAAGTCATGGATTCAGGACACCCCCTGGTAACATTTCAAAATACCCAGAGAGCTATACTTCAACTCATTAAAATAGTAAAAGCAACTGAAATAAAGTAATTAACCCATGAAACGACTTGTAACGCTTACAGAATTTCAACTGATGTGGTTTGAGGGGTGGAGAAGGGAAAGATTGTTTCAATACCTTGTCTTCCCTCATCATTGGTAAACAAACCAGCATCGCTGCTGCTCAGACTGCTGGATTCACTGTAATAAGAGAAAGAAAGAAACAGATCAAAAGAACAATTGATCTTTCAGTCGTGAAATTTTAAGGAGACAAGGCTCTGCTCAAATTGAACTTAAGCCCAACAAAGATCAGAAAGAAAATAGGATGTTTTTTTTTTTTAAATCAAACTGCAAATATCCTAGTTCCATTAACTACAAAGCATATTATTTTTGGCACATAAAACCATGGGAATCTAATGGTACCCTCAGAGTAAGCCAGATGTGACTGCAACGAGGTGCTGACACAATTGATGCATTTTATTATCTGCTTCCATCAAACGCCCACTGCTTCCTTCTTATGCTGTGCAATTCAGCTTGATCCTGGAACACCACTGCTCAATAAAATAGGAAAAGTCTCAATCCAAAGCAGCCTAAGCCTTCCTTCAGCACATGAAATATAAGAGTCTGAAAATCAAACTACCTTTCTAAACATCATTTGCAAGTATTTTGGAAACGACACTGCTTAAGGTCTCGGGACATACTACTTGGGAAGAAAGAAAAAAAGTTTATAACAAAAGTAGCCAATTAAATCAAACTAAGGGTAATCCTGAAGAAAATAAGTATGACCAATGATCATAACATCAACAAAAAAAGCAAGCTACAGTTTACTTTTTCATGACTTCCATCATGGCCTTAAAATTAGAATGTGTGTATAAACATGCACACATTTATCTAAAGTCAAAGACATCAGTAAGTAAAGTATTTTGTTCTTTGCTGTATACACACTGTTACAAACAATATTCCATGTGTCTCTAAATTTTAAAACAGACTTGGCTTTTAACAACACAGATCACAATTTGGTGAGTTTCACATGAAAGGATTTTTTTGTAAACCATTTATTTTGTTTTTTGTCAATAGAATAGCTCTGCTAAGGAAGTAATATTCTCACCAAAATTTAATCATATTTTATTTACAGTAAGATGTACAACGATTTGAAAAAAATAAATTACTTCACCACCCAAATCCAGGTACACGTTACAAATACTATGGCTACTCTCAATGTTCCATACAAGCTATTTCTAAGAACTTGTGGTCTGTTTACCTTTCTACACTTATGCATATTAAAACATACATGCAGTGCTACACTTGAATTCAATTGGTTTCAACTGGTTTTAGTTACTTTCTAATAAGTTAGGTTTATTTTTGTTTTTAAGTAAGTAGTACACTTAGGAAAATTATTTCCTTTTTTATCTCTTACAAAAATAAGCCTCAATTTTTTTAACGCTTGTAATATGAATTCTATATAATTAAACACAAATTAGACTAATTTTAAGTATATATTTGGGTTTTGTATCTTCCTTGGGAAGCAACCCAACGGGATTTAAAACACAATATGGTATCAGGAGACAGAAAGCAGTGAATTTTTGTAAAAAGAATTATATATATATATATATATGTAAAACTTAAATATATATAAAAG